>JASWHU010000238.1:0-168898 GCA_030819815.1 Strix occidentalis
AGATGAGAGAGTAGGAAGTAGAGAAGAGGAAGAGAGAGGAGGAAGAGGGAGGAGGAAGAGAGAGGAGGAAGAGAGAGGAAGAGGAGAGAGGAAGAAGGGAGAGGAGAAAGAGAGAGGAGGAAGAGAGATGAGGAAGAGAGAGGAGGAAGACTGAGGAGGAAGAGAGAGGAGGAAGAGAGAGGAAGAGGAGAGAGGAGGAAGAGAGAGGAGGAAGAGAGAGGAGGAAGAGAGAGGAGGAAGAGAGAGGAAGAGCAGAGAGGAGGAAGAGAGAGGAGGAAAAGAGTGGAGGAAGAGAGAGGAGGAAGAGAGAGGAGGAAGAGAGAGGAGGAAGAGAGAGGAAGAGGGAGAGAGGAGGAATAGAGAAGAGGAAGAGAGAGGGAGAGAGGAGGAGAGAGGAGGAAGAGAGAGGAAGATCAGAGAGGAGGAAGAGAGAGGAAGAGGAGAGAGGAGGAAGAGAGAGGAGGAAGGGAGAGGAGGAAGAGAGAGCAGGAAGAGAGAGGAAGAGGAGAGAGGAGGAGAGAGGAGGAAGAGAGAGGAAGAAGAGAGAGGAGAAGAGAGAGGACGAAGAGAGAGGAGGAAGAGAGAGGAGGAAGAGAGAGAAAGAGCAGAGAGGAGGAGAGAGGAGAAAGAGAGAGGAGGAAGAGAGAGGAGGAAGAGAGAGGAGGAAGAGAGAGGAGGAAGAGAGAGGAGGAAGAGAGAGTAGGAAGAGAGAGGAGGAAGAGAGAGGAGGAAGAGAGATGAGGAAGAGAGAGGAGGAAGAGAGAGGAGGAAGAGAGAGGAAGATCAGAGAGGAGGAAGAGAGAGGAAGAGGAGAGAGGAGGAAGAGAGAGGAGGAAGGGAGAGGAGGAAGAGAGAGCAGGAAGAGAGAGGAAGAGGAGAGAGGAGGAGAGAGGAGGAAGAGAGAGGAAGAAGAGAGAGGAGGAAGAGAGAGGACGAAGAGAGAGGAGGAAGAGAGAGGAGGAAGAGAGAGAAAGAGCAGAGAGGAGGAGAGAGGAGAAAGAGAGACGAGGAAGAGAGAGGAGGAAGAGAGAGGAGGAAGAGAGAGGAGGAAGAGAGAGAGGAAGAGAGAGGAGGAAGGGTGAGGAGGAAGAGAGTGGACGAAGAGAGAGGAAGAAGTGAGAGGAAGAGGAGAGAGGAGGAAGAGAGAGGAGGAAGAGAGAGGAGGAAGAGAGAGGAAGAGCAGAGAGGTGGAGGACAGAGGAGGAAGAGAGAGGAGGAAGAGAGAGGAGGAAGAGAGAGGAAGAGGAGAGAGGAGGAAGAGAGAGGAAGAGGAGAGAGGAGGAGTGAGGATAAAGAGAGAGGAGGAAGAGAGAGGAGGAAGAGAGAGGAGGAAGAGAGAGGAGGAAGAGAGAGGAAGAGGAGAGAGGAGGAGAGAGGAGGAAGAGAGAGGAAGAAGAGAGAGGAGGAAGAGAGAGGAGAAGAGAGAGGAGGAAGAGTGAGGAGGAAGGGAGAGGAAGAAGAGAGAGGAAGAGCAGAGAGAGGAGGAAGAGAGAGGAGAAAGAGAGACAAAGAAGAGAGAGAAGGAAGAGAGAGGAGGAAGAGAGAGGAGGAAGAGTGAGGAGGAAGGAGAGGACGCAGAGAGAGGAAGAAGTGAGAGGAAGAGGAGAGAGGAGGAAGAGAGAGAAGGAAGAGAGAGGAAGAGCAGAGAGGAGGAGGACAGAGGAGGAAGAGAGAGGAGGAAGAGAGAGGAGCTAGAGAGAGGAAGAGAGAGAGGAGAAAGAGAGAGGAAGAGGAGAGAGGAGGAGTGAGGAGGAAGAGAGAGGAGGAAGAGAGAGGAGGAAGAGAGATGAGGAAGAGAGAGAGGAAGAGAGATGAGGAAGAGAGATGAGGAGAGAGAGGAGGAAGAGAGAGGAGGAAGAGAGAGGAGGAAGAGAGAGGAAGATCAGAGAGGAGGAAGAGAGAGGAAGAGGAGAGAGGAGGAAGAGAGAGGAGGAAGAGAGAGGAGGAAGGGAGAGGAGGAAGAGAGAGCAGGAAGAGAGAGGAAGAGGAGAGAGGAGGAGAGAGGAGGAAGAGAGAGGAAGAAGAGAGAGGAGGAAGAGAGAGGAGGAAGAGAGAGGAGGAAGAGAGAGGAGGAAGAGAGAGAAAGAGCAGAGAGGAGGAGAGAAGAGAATGAGAGACGAGGAAGAGAGAGGAGGAAGAGAGAGGAGGAAGTGTCCTGGTTTAACCAGGATAGGGTTAAGTTTCCCCAGCAGTGGGGGGGGAGCTCTAGCCGGGTTATTCAGATACCATGCGGACCTCACATCCTGGCAGGTCACATTTTCCTGGCGCGGAGCGCGGTGCACTCGTGGTTTTGTACATCGTGCTTCAAACTGCTGTATTTGGTAGCTATTTTGCTCTGTTCATTGCTATCACTATTACTGTTATTGTTATTGCTGTTGTTTGTTGTGTTGCTATTGCATTGTTGTATTAAACCTTTCCTTATTTCAGTCTTGGGGCTTTGTATTCCACTCCCTTTGTGGGGGAGGGGCAGCGGCCGCGTGGTCTCAGACCCCGGCAGGGGCTAAACCATCACAGGAAGAGAGAGGAGTAAGAGAGAGGAGTAAGAGAGAGGAGGAAGAGAGAGGACGAAGAGAGAGGAAGAAGTGAGAGGAAGAGGAGAGAGGAGGAAGAGAGAGGAGGAAGAGAGAGGAGGAAGAGAGAGGAAGAGCAGAGAGGTGGAGGACAGAGGGAGGAAGAGAGAGGAGGAAGAGAGAGGAAGAAGAGAGAGGAGGAAGAGAGAGGAAGAGGAGAGAGGAGGAGTGAGGAGGAAGAGAGAGGAGGAAGAGAGAGGAGGAAGAGAGAGGAGGAAGAGAGAGGAGGAAGAGAGAGGAAGAGGAGAGAGGAGGAGAGAGGAGGAAGAGAGAGGAAGAAGAGAGAGGAGAAAGAGAGAGGAGGAGGAGAGAGGAGGAAGAGAGAGGAGGAAGAGTGAGGAGGAAGAGAGAGGAGGAAGAGAGAGGAAGAAGAGAGTGCAGGGAGAGAGAGGAAGAGGAGAGAGGAGGAGAGAGGAGGAAGAGAGAGGAAGAAGAGAGAGGAGGAAGAGAGAGGAGGAAGAGAGAGGAGGAAGAGAGAGGAGGAAGAGAGAGAAGAGCAGAGAGGAGGAGAGAGGAGAAAGAGAGACGAGGAAGAGAGAGGAGGAAGAGAGAGGAGGAAGAGAGAGGAGGAAGAGAGAGGAGGAAGAGAGAGGAGGAAGAGAGAGGACGAAGAGAGAGGAGGAAGGGAGAGGAGGAAGAGAGAGCAGGAAGAGGAGAGAGGAGGAGAGAGGAGGAAGAGAGAGGAAGAAGAGAGAGAAGGAATTGAGAGGAGGAAGAGAGAGGAGGAAGAGAGAGGAGGAAGAGAGAGAAAGAGCAGAGAGGAGGAGAGAGGAGAAAGAGAGACGAGGAAGAGAGAGGAGGAAGAGAGAGGAGGAAGAGAGAGGAGGAAGAGAGAGGACGAAGAGAGAGGAAGAAGTGAGAGGAAGGAGAGAGGAGGAGAGAGAGAGGAGGAAGAGAGAGGAGGAACAGAGAGGAAGAGCAGAGAGGTGGAGGACAGAGGAGGAAGAGAGAGGAGGAAGAGAGAGGAAGAAGAGAGAGGAGGAAGAGAGAGGAAGAGGAGAGAGGAGGAGTGAGGAGGAAGAGAGAGGAGGAAGAGAGAGGAGGAAGAGAGAGGAGGAAGGAGAGGAGGAAGGAGAGAGGAGGAGAGAGGAGGAAGAGAGAGGAAGAAGAGAGAGGAGAAAGAGAGAGGAGGAGAGAGACGAGGAAGAGAGAGGGGGAAGAGTGAGGAGGAAGGGAGAGGAAGAAGAGAGAGGAAGAAGTGAGAGGAAGAGGAGAGAGGAGGAGAGAGAGGAGGAAGAGAGAGGAGGAAGAGAGAGGAGGAAGAGAGAGGAGGAGGAGAGAGGAGGAAGAGAGAGGAGGAAGAGTGAGGAGGAAGAGAGAGGAGGAAGAGAGAGGAAGAGGAGAGAGGAGGAGATGAGAGCAGGAAAAGAGTGGAGGAAGTGAGAGGAGGAAGAGAGAGGAGGAAGAGAGAGGAGGAGAGAGAGGAAGAGGAGAGAGGAGGAATAGAGAAGAGGAAGAGAGAGGGAGAGAGGAGGAGAGAGGAGGAAGAGAGAGGACGAAGAGAGAGGAGGAAGAGAGAGGAGGAAGTGAGAGGAGGAAGAGAGAGGTGGAAGAGACATTGAGGAAGAGAGAGGAGAAGAGAGGAAGAAGAGAGAGGAAGAGTAGAGAGAAGGAAGAGAGTGGTGGAAGATTGAGGAAGAAGAGAGAGGAGGAAGCGAGAGGAGGAAGAGAGAGGAAGAGGAGAGAGGAAGAGGAGAGAGGAGGAGAGAGGAGGAAGTGAGAGGAGGAAGAGAGAGGAGGAAGAGAGAGGAGGAAGAGAGAGGAAAAAGAGAGAGGAAGAGGAGAGAGGAGGAAGAGAGAGGAGGAAGAGAGAGGAAGAGCAGAGAGGAGGAGGACAGAGGAGGAAGAGAGAGGAGGAAGAGAGAGGAGTAGAGAGAGGAAGAAGAGAGAGGAGAAAGAGAGAGGAAGAGGAGAGAGGAGGAGTGACGAGGAAGAGAGAGGAGAAGAGAGAGGAGGAAGAGAGATGAGGAAGAGAGAGGAGGAAGAGAGATGAGGAGAGAGATGAGGGAGAGAGAGGAGGAAGAGAGAGGAGGAAGAGAGAGGAGGAAGAGGAGAGGAAGATCAGAGAGGAGGAAGAGAGAGGAAGAGGAGAGAGGAGGAAGAGAGAGGAGGAAGAGAGAGGAGGAAGGGAGAGAGGAAGAGAGAGCAGGAAGAGAGAGGAAGAGGAGAGAGGAAGAGAGAGAAGGAAGGGAGAGGAGGATGAGAGAGCAGGAGGAGAGAGGAAGAGGAGAGAGGAGGAGAGAGGAGAAGAGAGAGGAAGAAGAGAGAGGAGGAAGAGAGGGGAGGAAGAGAGAGGAGGAAGAGAGAGGAGGAAGAGAGAGAAAGAGCAGAGAGGAGGAGAGAGGAGAAGAGAGACGAGGAAGAGAGAGGAGGAAGAGAGAGGAGGAAGAGAGAGGAGGAAGAGAGAGGAGGAAGAGAGAGGAGGAAGGGTGAGAGGAAGAGAGAGGACGAGAGAGAGAAGAAGTGAGAGGAAGAGGAAGAGATGAGGAAGAGAGAGGAGGAAGAGAGAGGAGGAGGAGAGAGGAAGAGCAGAGAGGTGGTGGACAGTGGAGGAAGAGAGAGGAGGAAGAGAGAGGAGGAAGAGAGAGGAGGAAGAGTGAGGAGGAAGGGAGAGGGAGGAAGAGAGAGGAAGAGCAGAGAGGAGGAAGAGAGAGGAGAAAGAGAGACAAAGAAGAGAGAGAAGGAAGAGAGAGGAGGAAGAGAGAGGAGGAAGAGTGAGGAGGAAGGGAGAGGACGAAGAGAGAGGAAGAAGTGAGAGGAAGAGGAGAGAGGAGTAAGAGAGAGGAGGAAAAGAGTGGAGAAAGAGAGAGGAGGAAGAGAGAGGAGGAAGAGAGAGGAGGAAGAGAGAGGAGGAAGAGAGAGGAGGAAGAGAGAGGAAGAGGAGAGAGGAAGAAGGGAGAGGAGAAGAGAGAGAGGAAGAGAGATGAGGATGAGAGAGGAGGAAGACTGAGGAGGAAGAGAGAGGAGGAAGAGAGAGGAAAGGAGAGAGGAGGAAGAGAGAGGAGGAAGAGAGAGGAGGAAGAGAGAGGAGGATGAGAGAGAGGAAGAGAGAGGAGGAAGAGTGAGGAGGAAGAGAGAGGAGGAGAGAGAGGAAGAGGAGAGAGGAGGAAGAGAGAGGAGGAAAAGAGTGGAGGAAGAGAGAGGAGGAAGAGAGAGGAGGAGAGAGGAGGAAGAGAGAGGAAGAGGAGAGAGGAGATAGAGAAGAGGAAGAGAGAGGGAGAGAGGAGGAGAGAGGAGGAAGAGAGAGGACGAAGAGAGAGGAGGAAGAGTGAGGAGGAATGAGATGAGGAGAGAGAGGTGGAAGAGAGAGGAAGAGGAGAGAGGAGGAAGAGAGAGGAGGAGAGTGAGGTGGAAGAGAGAGGAAGAAGAGTGTGGAGGAGGAGAGGGAGAAGAGAGAGGAGGAAGCGAGAGGAGGTAGAGAGAGGAGGAAGAGAGAGGAGGAAGAGAGAGGAAGAGGAGAGAGGAGGATTAGTGAAGAGGAGAGAGAGGGTGAGAGGAGGAGAGAGGAGGAAGAGAGAGGACGAAGAGAGAGGAGGTAGAGAGAGGAGGAAGAGAGAGGAGGAAGAGAGAGGGGGAAGTGAGAGGAGAAGAGAGAGGAAGATGAGGGAGGAGGATGAGAGGAGTAAGAAAGAGGAGGAAGAGAGAGGAGGAGAGAGAGGAAGATGAGAGAGGAAGAGGAGAGAGGAGGAGATGAGAGGAGGAAGAGAGAGGAGTAAGAGAGAGGAAGAGGAGAGAGGAGGTAGGGAGAGGAGAAAGAGAGACGAGGAAGAGAGAGGAGGAAGGGAGAGGAGGAAGAGAGAGGAAGAGGAGAGAGCAGGAAGAGAGAGGAGAAAGAGAGAGGAGGAAGAGAGCGGAGCAAGAAAGAGGAGAGAGAGAGCAGGAAGAGAGAGGAGAAAGAGAGAGGAGAGGAGGAGAGGAGGAGAGAGGAGGAGAGAGGAGAGGAAAAAGGGGAAGAAGAGAGAGGAAGAGTAGAGTGAAGGAAGAGAGGTGGAAGATTGAGGAGGAAGAGAGAGGAGGAGAGAGAGGAAGAGAGAGAGGAAGAGGAGAGAGGAGGAAGAGAGAGGAGGAAGAGAGAGGAAGAGCAGAGAGGAGGAGGACAGAGGAGGAAGAGAGAGGAGGAAGAGAGAGTAGGAAGAGAGAGGAGGAAGAGAGAGGAGGAAGAGAGATGAGGAGAGAGGTGGAGAGAGGAGGAGGAAGAGAGAGGAAGATCAGAGAGGAGGAAGAGAGAGGAAGAGGAGAGAGGAGGAAGAGAGAGGAGGAAGAGAGAGGAGGAAGGGAGAGAGAGGAGAGAGAGCAGGAAGAGAGAGGAAGAGGAGAGAGAGGAGAGAGGAGGAAGAGAGAGGAAGAAGAGATAGGAGGAAGAGAGAGGAGGAAGAGAGAGGAGGAAGAGAGAGGAGGAAGAGAGATGAGGAAGAGAGAGGAGGAAGAGAGAGGAAGAAGAGAGAGGAAGAGTAGAGAGAAGGAAGAGAGAGTTGGAAGATTGAGGAGGAAGAGAGAGGAGGAAGCGAGAGGAGGAGAGAGAGGAAGAGGAGGAGGGAAGAGGAGAGAGGACGAGAGAGGAGGATGAGAGAGGAGGAAGAGAGAGGAGGAAGAGAGAGGAGGAAGAGAGAGGAGGAAGAGAGAGGAAGAAGAGAGAGGAAGAGGAGAGAGGAGGAGTGACGAGGAAGAGAGAGGAGGAAGAGAGAGGAGGAAGAGAGATGAGGAAGAGAGAGGAGGAAGAGAGATGAGGAAGAGAGATGAGGGAGAGAGAGGAGGAAGAGAGAGGGAGGAAGAGAGGAGGAAGAGAGAGGAAGATCAGAGAGGAGTGAAGAGAGAGGAAGAGGAGAGAGGAGGAAGAGAGGAGGAAAAGAGATGAGGGAAGAGAGGGAGAGAGGGAGAGAGAGGAAGAGGAGAGGAGGAAGAGAGAGGAGGAAGATGAGAGGAGGAAGAGAGAGGAGGAAGAGAGAGGAAGATGAGAGAGGAAGAGGAGAGAGGAGGAAGAGAGAGGAGGAAGAGAGAGGAGGTAGAGAGAGGAAGAGGAGAGAGGAGGAATAGAGAAGAGCAAGAGAGAGGGAGAGAGGAGAGAGAGGAGATGAGAGAGGACGAAGAGAGAGGAGGTAGAGAGAGGAGGAAGAGATGGAGGAGGAAGAGAGAGGGGGAAGAGAGAGGAAGAAGAGAGAGGAAGAGTAGAGTGAAGGAAGAGAGAGGTGGAAGATTGAGGAGGAAGAGAGAGGAGGAAGCGTGAGGGGAGAGAGAGGAAGAGGAGAGAGGAGAGAGGAGAGAGGAGGAGAGAGAGGAAGAGAGAGGAGGAAGAGAGAGGAGGATGAGAGAGGAGGAAGACGAGAGGAGGAAGAGAGAGGAAGAAGAGAGAGGAAGAGGAGAGAGGAGGAAGAGAGAGGAGGAAGAGAGAGGAAGAGCAGAGAGGAGGAGGACAGAGGAGGAAGAGAGAGGAGGAAGAGAGAGGAAGAGGAGAGAGGAGGAATAGAGAAGAGGAAGAGAGAGGGAGAGAGAAGGAGAGAGGAGGAAGAGAGAGGACGAAGAGAGAGGAGGTAGACAGAGGAGGAAGAGAGAGGAGGAAGACAGAGGGGGAAGAGAGAGGAAGAAGAGAGAGGAAGATGAGGGAGGAGGATGAGAGAGGAGTAAGAGAGAGGAGGAAGAGAGAGGAGGAAGAGAGAGGAAGAAGAGTGAGGAGGAAGGGAGAGGAAGAAGAGAGAGGAAGAGCAGAGAGGAGGAAGAGAGAGGAGAAAGAGAGACAAAGAAGAGTGAGAAGGAAGAGATGAGGAATAGAGAGGAGGAAGAGTGAGGAGGAAGGGAGAGGGCGCAGAGAGAGAAGAAGTGAGAGTAAGAGGAGAGAGGAGGAAGAGAGAGGAGGAAGAGAGAGGAAGAGCAGAGAGGAGGAGGACAGAGGAGGAAGAGAGAGGAGGAAGAGAGAGGAGCTAGAGAGAGGAAGAAGAGAGAGGAGAAAGAGAGAGGAAGAGGAGAGAGGAGGAGTGAGGAGGAAGAGAGAGGAGGAAGAGAGAGGAGGAAGAGAGATGAGGAAGAGAGAGGAGGAAGAGAGATGAGGAAGAGAGATGAGGGAGAGAGAGGAGGAAGAGAGAGGAGGAAGAGAGAGGAGGAAGAGAGAGGAAGATCAGAGAGGAGGAAGAGAGAGGAAGAGGAGAGAGGAGGAAGAGAGAGGAGGAAGAGAGAGGAGGAAGGGAGAGGAGGAAGAGAGAGCAGGAGAGAGAGGAAGAGGAGAGAGGAGGAGAGAGGAGGAAGAGAGAGGAAGAAGAGAGAGGAGGAAGAGAGAGGAGGAAGAGAGAGGAGGAAGAGAGAGGAGGAAGAGAGAGAAAGAGCAGAGAGGAGGAGAGAAGAGAATGATGAGACGAGGAAGAGAGAGGAGGAAGAGAGAGGAGGAAGTGTCCTGGTTTAACCAGGATAGGGTTAAGTTTCCCAGCAGTGGGGGGGGAGCTCTAGCCTGGTTATTCAGATACCATGCGACCTCACATCCTGGCAGGTCACATTTTCCTGGCGCGGAGCGCGGTGCACTCGTGGTTTTGTACATCGTGCTTCAAACTGCTGTATTTGGTAGCTATTTTGCTCTGTTCATTGCTATCACTATTACTGTTATTGTTATTGCTGTTGTTTGTTGTGTTGCTATTGCATTGTTGTATTAAACCTTTCCTTATTTCAGTCTTGGGGCTTTGTATTCCACTCCCTTTGTGGGGGAGGGGCAGCGGCCGCGTGGTCTCAGACCCCGGCAGGGGCTAAACCATCAGAGGAAGAGAGAGGAGTAAGAGAGAGGAGTAAGAGAGAGGAGGAAGAGAGAGGACGAAGAGAGAGGAAGAAGTGAGAGGAAGAGGAGAGAGGAGGAAGAGAGAGGAGGAAGAGAGAGGAGGAAGAGAGAGGAAGAGCAGAGAGGTGGAGGACAGAGGAGGAAGAGAGAGGAGGAAGAGAGAGGAAGAAGAGAGAGGAGGAAGAGAGAGGAAGAGGAGAGAGGAGGAGTGAGGAGGAAGAGAGAGGAGGAAGAGAGAGGAGGAAGAGAGAGGAGGAAGAGAGAGGAGGAAGAGAGAGGAAGAGGAGAGAGGAGGAGAGAGGAGGAAGAGAGAGGAAGAAGAGAGAGGAGAAAGAGAGAGGAGGAGGAGAGAGGAGGAAGAGAGAGGAGGAAGAGTGAGGAGGAAGAGAGAGGAGGAAGAGAGAGGAAGAAGAGAGAGCAGGAAGAGAGAGGAAGAGGAGAGAGGAGGAGAGAGGAGGAAGAGAGAGGAAGAAGAGAGAGGAGGAAGAGAGAGGAGGAAGAGAGAGGAGGAAGAGAGAGGAGGAAGAGAGAGAAAGAGCAGAGAGGAGGAGAGAGGAGAAAGAGAGACGAGGAAGAGAGAGGAGGAAGAGAGAGGAGGAAGAGAGAGGAGGAAGAGAGAGGAGGAAGAGAGAGGAGGAAGAGAGAGGACGAAGAGAGAGGAGGAAGGGAGATGAGGAAGAGAGAGGAGGAAGGGAGATGAGGAAGAGAGAGCAGGAAGAGAGAGGAAGAGGAGAGAGGAGGAGAGAGGAGGAAGAGAGAGGAAGAAGAGAGAGGAGGAATTGAGAGGAGGAAGAGAGAGGAGGAAGAGAGAGGAGGAAGAGAGAGAAAGAGCAGAGAGGAGGAGAGAGGAGAAAGAGAGACGAGGAAGAGAGAGGAGGAAGAGAGAGGAGGAAGAGAGAGGAGGAAGAGAGAGGAGGAAGAGAGAGGAGGAAGAGAGAGGACGAAGAGAGAGGAAGAAGTGAGAGGAAGAGGAGAGAGGAGGAAGAGAGAGGAGGAAGAGAGAGGAGGAAGAGAGAGGAAGAGCAGAGAGGTGGAGGACAGAGGAGGAAGAGAGAGGAGGAAGAGAGAGGAAGAAGAGAGAGGAGGAAGAGAGAGGAAGAGGAGAGAGGAGGAGTGAGGAGGAAGAGAGAGGAGGAAGAGAGAGGAGGAAGAGAGAGGAGGAAGAGAGAGGAAGAGGAGAGAGGAGGAGAGAGGAGGAAGAGAGAGGAAGAAGAGAGAGGAGAAAGAGAGAGGAGGAAGAGAGACGAGGAAGAGAGAGGAGGAAGAGTGAGGAGGAAGGGAGAGGAAGAAGAGAGAGGAAGAAGTGAGAGGAAGAGGAGAGAGGAGGAAGAGAGAGGAGGAAGAGAGAGGAGGAAGAGAGAGGAGGAAGAGAGAGGAGGAGGAGAGAGGAGGAAGAGAGAGGAGGAAGAGTGAGGAGGAAGAGAGAGGAGGAAGAGAGAGGAAGAGGAGAGAGGAGGAAGAGAGAGCAGGAAAAGAGTGGAGGAAGAGAGAGGAGGAAGAGAGAGGAGGAAGAGAGAGGAGGAAGAGAGAGGAAGAGGAGAGAGGAGGAATAGAGAAGAGAAAGAGAGAGGGAGAGAGGAGGAGAGAGGAGGAAGAGAGAGGACGAAGAGAGAGGAGGAAGAGAGAGGAGGAAGAGAGAGGAGGAAGAGAGAGGAGGAAGAGAGATGAGGAAGAGAGAGGAGGAAGAGAGAGGAAGAAGAGAGAGGAAGAGTAGAGAGAAGGAAGAGAGTGGTGGAAGATTGAGGAGGAAGAGAGAGGAGGAAGCGAGAGGAGGAAGAGAGAGGAAGAGGAGAGAGGAAGAGGAGAGAGGAGGAGAGAGGAGGAAGAGAGAGGAGGAAGAGAGAGGAGGAAGAGAGAGGAGGAAGAGAGAGGAAAAAGAGAGAGGAAGAGGAGAGAGGAGGAAGAGAGAGGAGGAAGAGAGAGGAAGAGCAGAGAGGAGGAGGACAGAGGAGGAAGAGAGAGGAGGAAGAGAGAGGAGCTAGAGAGAGGAAGAAGAGAGAGGAGAAAGAGAGAGGAAGAGGAGAGAGGAGGAGTGACGAGGAAGAGAGAGGAGGAAGAGAGAGGAGGAAGAGAGATGAGGAAGAGAGAGGAGGAAGAGAGATGAGGAAGAGAGATGAGGGAGAGAGAGGAGGAAGAGAGAGGAGGAAGAGAGAGGAGGAAGAGAGAGGAAGATCAGAGAGGAGGAAGAGAGAGGAAGAGGAGAGAGGAGGAAGAGAGAGGAGGAAGAGAGAGGAGGAAGGGAGAGGAGGAAGAGAGAGCAGGAAGAGAGAGGAAGAGGAGAGAGGAGGAGAGAGGAGGAAGAGAGAGGAAGAAGAGAGAGGAGGAAGAGAGGGGAGGAAGAGAGAGGAGGAAGAGAGAGGAGGAAGAGAGAGAAAGAGCAGAGAGGAGGAGAGAGGAGAAAGAGAGACGAGGAAGAGAGAGGAGGAAGAGAGAGGAGGAAGAGAGAGGAGGAAGAGAGAGGAGGAAGAGAGAGGAGGAAGGGTGAGGAGGAAGAGAGAGGACGAAGAGAGAGGAAGAAGTGAGAGGAAGAGGAGAGATGAGGAAGAGAGAGGAGGAAGAGAGAGGAGGAAGAGAGAGGAAGAGCAGAGAGGTGGTGGACAGAGGAGGAAGAGAGAGGAGGAAGAGAGAGGAGGAAGAGAGAGGAGGAAGAGTGAGGAGGAAGGGAGAGGACGAAGAGAGAGGAAGAAGTGAGAGGAAGAGGAGAGAGGAGGAAGAGAGAGGAGGAAGAGAGAGGAGGAAGAGAGAGGAGGAAGAGAGAGGAGGAGGAGAGAAGAGGAAGAGAGAGGAGGAAGAGAGAGGAAGAGGAGAGAGGAGGAATAGAGAAGAGGAAGAGAGAGGGAGAGAGGAGGAGAGAGGAGGAAGAGAGAGGACGAAGAGAGAGGAGGAAGAGAGAGGAGGAAGAGAGAGGAGGAAGAGACAGGAAGAAGAGAGAGGAAGAGTAGAGAGAAGGAAGAGAGTGGTGGAAGATTGAGGAGGAAGAGAGAGGAGGAAGCGAGAGGAGGAAGAGAGAGGAAGAGGAGAGAGGAAGAGGAGAGAGGAGGAGAGAGGAGGAAGAGAGAGGAGGAAGAGAGAGGAGGAAGAGAGAGGAGGAAGAGAGAGGAAAAAGAGAGAGGAAGAGGAGAGAGGAGGAAGAGAGAGGAGGAAGAGAGAGGAAGAGCAGAGAGGAGGAGGACAGAGGAGGAAGAGAGAGGAGGAAGAGAGAGGAGCTAGAGAGAGGAAGAAGAGAGAGGAGAAAGAGAGAGGAAGAGGAGAGAGGAGGAGTGACGAGGAAGAGAGAGGAGGAAGAGAGAGGAGGAAGAGAGATGAGGAAGAGAGAGGAGGAAGAGAGATGAGGAAGAGAGATGAGGGAGAGAGAGGAGGAAGAGAGAGGAGGAAGAGAGAGGAGGAAGAGAGAGGAAGATCAGAGAGGAGGAAGAGAGAGGAAGAGGAGAGAGGAGGAAGAGAGAGGAGGAAGAGAGAGGAGGAAGGGAGAGGAGGAAGAGAGAGCAGGAAGAGAGAGGAAGAGGAGAGAGGAAGAGAGAGAAGGAAGGGAGAGGAGGAAGAGAGAGCAGGAGGAGAGAGGAAGAGGAGAGAGGAGGAGAGAGGAGGAAGAGAGAGGAAGAAGAGAGAGGAGGAAGAGAGGGGAGGAAGAGAGAGGAGGAAGAGAGAGGAGGAAGAGAGAGAAAGAGCAGAGAGGACGAGAGAGGAGAAAGAGAGACGAGGAAGAGAGAGGAGGAAGAGAGAGGAGGAAGAGAGAGGAGGAAGAGAGAGGAGGAAGAGAGAGGAGGAAGGGTGAGGAGGAAGAGAGAGGACGAAGAGAGAGGAAGAAGTGAGAGGAAGAGGAGAGATGAGGAAGAGAGAGGAGGAAGAGAGAGGAGGAAGAGAGAGGAAGAGCAGAGAGGTGGTGGACAGAGGAGGAAGAGAGAGGAGGAAGAGAGAGGAGGAAGAGAGAGGAGGAAGAGTGAGGAGGAAGGGAGAGGAGGAAGAGAGAGGAAGAGCAGAGAGGAGGAAGAGAGAGGAGAAAGAGAGACAAAGAAGAGAGAGAAGGAAGAGAGAGGAGGAAGAGAGAGGAGGAAGAGTGAGGAGGAAGGGAGAGGACGAAGAGAGAGGAAGAAGTGAGAGGAAGAGGAGAGAGGAGGAAGAGAGAGGAGGAAAAGAGTGGAGGAAGAGAGGAGGAAGAGAGAGGAAGAGGAGAGAGGAAGAAGGGAGAGGAGAAAGAGAGAGGAGGAAGAGAGATGAGGATGAGAGAGGAGGAAGACTGAGGAGGAAGAGAGAGGAGGAAGAGAGAGGAAGAGGAGAGAGGAGGAAGAGACAGGAGGAAGAGAGAGGAGGATGAGAGAGGAGGAAGAGAGAGGAGGAGGAGAGAGGAGGAAGAGAGAGGAGGAAGAGTGAGGAGGAAGAGAGAGGAGGAAGAGAGAGGAAGAGGAGAGAGGAGGAAGAGAGAGGAGGAAAAGGGTGGAGGAAGAGAGAGGAGGAAGAGAGAGGAGGAAGAGAGAGGAGGAAGAGAGAGGAAGAAGAGAGAGGAGGAATAGAGAAGAGGAAGAGAGAGGGAGAGAGGAGGAGAGAGGAGGAAGAGAGAGGACGAAGAGAGAGGAGGAAGAGAGAGGAGGAAAAGAGATGAGGAAGAGAGAGGTGGAAGAGAGAGGAAGAGGAGAGAGGAGGAAGAGAGAGGAGGAAGAGAGAGGAGGAAGAGAGAGGAAGAAGAGAGAGGAAGAGGAGAGAGGAGGATGAGAGAGGAGGAAGCGAGAGGAGGTAGAGAGAGGAGGAAGAGAGAGGAGGAAGAGAGAGGAAGAGGAGAGAGGAGGAATAGAGAAGAGGAAGAGAGAGGGAGAGAGGAGGAGAGAGGAGGAAGAGAGAGGACGAAGAGAGAGGAGGTAGAGAGAGGAGGAAGAGAGAGGAGGAAGAGAGAGGGGGAAGAGAGAGGAAGAAGAGAGAGGAAGATGAGGGAGGAGGATGAGAGAGGAGTAAGAAAGAGGAGGAAGGGAGAGGAGGAAGAGAGAGGAAGAAGAGAGAGGAAGAGGAGAGAGGAGGAAGAGAGAGGAGGAAGAGAGAGGAGGAAGAGAGAGGAAGAGGAGAGAGGAGGAAGGGAGAGGAGAAAGAGAGACGAGGAAGAGAGAGGAGGAAGGGAGAGGAGGAAGAGAGAGAAAGAGCAGAGAGGAGGAGAGAGGAGAAAGAGAGACGAGGAAGAGAGAGGAGGAAGAGAGAGGAGGAAGAGAGAGGAGGAAGAGAGAGGAGGAAGAGAGAGGAGGAAGAGAGAGGACGAAGAGAGAGGAAGAAGTGAGAGGAAGAGGAGAGAGGAGGAAGAGAGAGGAGGAAGAGAGAGGAGGAAGAGAGAGGAAGAGCAGAGAGGTGGAGGACAGAGGAGGAAGAGAGAGGAGGAAGAGAGAGGAAGAAGAGAGAGGAGGAAGAGAGAGGAAGAGGAGAGAGGAGGAGTGAGGAGGAAGAGAGAGGAGGAAGAGAGAGGAGGAAGAGAGAGGAGGAAGAGAGAGGAAGAGGAGAGAGGAGGAGAGAGGAGGAAGAGAGAGGAAGAAGAGAGAGGAGAAAGAGAGAGGAGGAAGAGAGACGAGGAAGAGAGAGGAGGAAGAGTGAGGAGGAAGGGAGAGGAGGAAGAGAGAGGAAGAGGAGAGAGGAGGAAGAGAGAGCAGGAAAAGAGTGGAGGAAGAGAGAGGAGGAAGAGAGAGGAGGAAGAGAGAGGAGGAAGAGAGAGGAAGAGGAGAGAGGAGGAATAGAGAAGAGAAAGAGAGAGGGAGAGAGGAGGAGAGAGGAGGAAGAGAGAGGACGAAGAGAGAGGAGGAAGAGAGAGGAGGAAGAGAGAGGAGGAAGAGAGAAGAGGAAGAGAGATGAGGAAGAGAGAGGAGGAAGAGAGAGGAAGAAGAGAGAGGAAGAGTAGAGAGAAGGAAGAGAGTGGTGGAAGATTGAGGAGGAAGAGAGAGGAGGAAGCGAGAGGAGGAAGAGAGAGGAAGAGGAGAGAGGAAGAGGAGAGAGGAGGAGAGAGGAGGAAGAGAGAGGAGGAAGAGAGAGGAGGAAGAGAGAGGAGGAAGAGAGAGGAAAAAGAGAGAGGAAGAGGAGAGAGGAGGAAGAGAGAGGAGGAAGAGAGAGGAAGAGCAGAGAGGAGGAGGACAGAGGAGGAAGAGAGAGGAGGAAGAGAGAGGAGCTAGAGAGAGGAAGAAGAGAGAGGAGAAAGAGAGAGGAAGAGGAGAGAGGAGGAGTGACGAAGAAGAGAGAGGAGGAAGAGAGAGGAGGAAGAGAGATGAGGAAGAGAGAGGAGGAAGAGAGATGAGGAAGAGAGATGAGGGAGAGAGAGGAGGAAGAGAGAGGAGGAAGAGAGAGGAGGAAGAGAGAGGAAGATCAGAGAGGAGGAAGAGAGAGGAAGAGGAGAGAGGAGGAAGAGAGAGGAGGAAGAGAGAGGAGGAAGGGAGAGGAGGAAGAGAGAGCAGGAAGAGAGAGGAAGAGGAGAGAGGAGGAGAGATGAGGAAGAGAGAGGAAGAAGAGAGAGGAGGAAGAGAGGGGAGGAAGAGAGAGGAGGAAGAGAGAGGAGGAAGAGAGAGAAAGAGCAGAGAGGAGGAGAGAGGAGAAAGAGAGACGAGGAAGAGAGAGGAGGAAGAGAGAGGAGGAAGAGAGAGGAGGAAGAGAGAGGAGGAAGAGAGAGGAGGAAGGGTGAGGAGGAAGAGAGAGGACGAAGAGAGAGGAAGAAGTGAGAGGAAGAGGAGAGATGAGGAAGAGAGAGGAGGAAGAGAGAGGAGGAAGAGAGAGGAAGAGCAGAGAGGTGGTGGACAGAGGAGGAAGAGAGAGGAGGAAGAGAGAGGAGGAAGAGAGAGGAGGAAGAGTGAGGAGGAAGGGAGAGGACGAAGAGAGAGGAAGAAGTGAGAGGAAGAGGAGAGAGGAGGAAGAGAGAGGAGGAAGAGAGAGGAGGAAGAGAGAGGAGGAAGAGAGAGGAGGAGGAGAGAGGAGGAAGAGAGAGGAGGAAGAGAGAGGAAGAGGAGAGAGGAGGAATAGAGAAGAGGAAGAGAGAGGGAGAGAGGAGGAGAGAGGAGGAAGAGAGAGGACGAAGAGAGAGGAGGAAGAGAGAGGAGGAAGAGAGAGGAGGAAGAGAGAGGAAGAAGAGAGAGGAAGAGTAGAGAGAAGGAAGAGAGTGGTGGAAGATTGAGGAGGAAGAGAGAGGAGGAAGCGAGAGGAGGAAGAGAGAGGAAGAGGAGAGAGGAAGAGGAGAGAGGAGGAGAGAGGAGGAAGAGAGAGGAGGAAGAGAGAGGAGGAAGAGAGAGGAGGAAGAGAGAGGAAAAAGAGAGAGGAAGAGGAGAGAGGAGGAAGAGAGAGGAGGAAGAGAGAGGAAGAGCAGAGAGGAGGAGGACAGAGGAGGAAGAGAGAGGAGGAAGAGAGAGGAGCTAGAGAGAGGAAGAAGAGAGAGGAGAAAGAGAGAGGAAGAGGAGAGAGGAGGAAGAGAGAGGAGGAAGAGAGAGGAGGAAGGGAGAGGAGGAAGAGAGAGCAGGAAGAGAGAGGAAGAGGAGAGAGGAAGAGAGAGAAGGAAGGGAGAGGAGGAAGAGAGAGCAGGAGGAGAGAGGAAGAGGAGAGAGGAGGAGGACAGAGGAGGAAGAGAGAGGAGGAAGAGAGAGGAGCTAGAGAGAGGAAGAAGAGAGAGGAGAAAGAGAGAGGAAGAGGAGAGAGGAGGAGTGAGGAGGAAGAGAGAGGAGGAAGAGAGAGGAGGAAGAGAGATGAGGAAGAGAGAGGAGGAAGAGAGATGAGGAAGAGAGATGAGGGAGAGAGAGGAGGAAGAGAGAGGAGGAAGAGAGAGGAGGAAGAGAGAGGAAGATCAGAGAGGAGGAAGAGAGAGGAAGAGGAGAGAGGAGGAAGAGAGAGGAGGAAGAGAGAGGAGGAAGGGAGAGGAGGAAGAGAGAGCAGGAAGAGAGAGGAAGAGGAGAGAGGAAGAGAGAGAAGGAAGGGAGAGGAGGAAGAGAGAGCAGGAGGAGAGAGGAAGAGGAGAGAGGAGGAGAGAGGAGGAAGAGAGAGGAAGAAGAGAGAGGAGGAAGAGAGGGGAGGAAGAGAGAGGAGGAAGAGAGAGGAGGAAGAGAGAGAAAGAGCAGAGAGGAGGAGAGAGGAGAAAGAGAGACGAGGAAGAGAGAGGAGGAAGAGAGAGGAGGAAGAGAGAGGAGGAAGAGAGAGGAGGAAGAGAGAGGAGGAAGGGTGAGGAGGAAGAGAGAGGACGAAGAGAGAGGAAGAAGTGAGAGGAAGAGGAGAGATGAGGAAGAGAGAGGAGGAAGAGAGAGGAGGAAGAGAGAGGAAGAGCAGAGAGGTGGTGGACAGAGGAGGAAGAGAGAGGAGGAAGAGAGAGGAGGAAGAGAGAGGAGGAAGAGTGAGGAGGAAGGGAGAGGAGGAAGAGAGAGGAAGAGCAGAGAGGAGGAAGAGAGAGGAGAAAGAGAGACAAAGAAGAGAGAGAAGGAAGAGAGAGGAGGAAGAGAGAGGAGGAAGAGTGAGGAGGAAGGGAGAGGACGAAGAGAGAGGAAGAAGTGAGAGGAAGAGGAGAGAGGAGGAAGAGAGAGGAGGAAAAGAGTGGAGGAAGAGAGAGGAGGAAGAGAGAGGAGGAAGAGAGAGGAGGAAGAGAGGAGGAAGAGAGAGGAAGAGGAGAGAGGAAGAAGGGAGAGGAGAAAGAGAGAGGAGGAAGAGAGATGAGGATGAGAGAGGAGGAAGACTGAGGAGGAAGAGAGAGGAGGAAGAGAGAGGAAGAGGAGAGAGGAGGAAGAGACAGGAGGAAGAGAGAGGAGGATGAGAGAGGAGGAAGAGAGAGGAGGAGGAGAGAGGAGGAAGAGAGAGGAGGAAGAGTGAGGAGGAAGAGAGAGGAGGAAGAGAGAGGAAGAGGAGAGAGGAGGAAGAGAGAGGAGGAAAAGAGTGGAGGAAGAGAGAGGAGGAAGAGAGAGGAGGAAGAGAGAGGAGGAAGAGAGAGGAAGAGGAGAGAGGAGGAATAGAGAAGAGGAAGAGAGAGGGAGAGAGGAGGAGAGAGGAGGAAGAGAGAGGACGAAGAGAGAGGAGGAAGAGAGAGGAGGAAAAGAGATGAGGAAGAGAGAGGTGGAAGAGAGAGGAAGAGGAGAGAGGAGGAAGAGAGAGGAGGAAGAGAGAGGAGGAAGAGAGAGGAAGAAGAGAGAGGAAGAGGAGAGAGGAGGAAGAGAGAGGAGGAAGCGAGAGGAGGTAGAGAGAGGAGGAAGAGAGAGGAAGAGGAGAGAGGAGGAATAGAGAAGAGGAATAGAGAAGAGGAAGAGAGAGGGAGAGAGGAGGAGAGAGGAGGAAGAGAGAGGACGAAGAGAGAGGAGGTAGAGAGAGGAGGAAGAGAGAGGAGGAAGAGAGAGGGGGAAGAGAGAGGAAGAAGAGAGAGGAAGATGAGGGAGGAGGATGAGAGAGGAGTAAGAAAGAGGAGGAAGAGAGAGGAGGAAGAGAGAGGAAGAAGAGAGAGGAAGAGGAGAGAGGAGGAAGAGAGAGGAGGAAGAGAGAGGAGGAAGAGAGAGGAAGAGGAGAGAGGAGGAAGGGAGAGGAGAAAGAGAGACGAGGAAGAGAGAGGAGGAAGGGAGAGGAGGAAGAGAGAGGAAGAGGAGAGAGCAGGAAGAGAGAGGAGAAAGAGAGAGGAGGAAGAGAGCGGAGTAAGAAAGAGGAGGAAGAGAGAGCAGGAAGCGAGAGGAGGAAGAGAGAGGAAGAGGAGAGAGGAAGAGGAGAGAGGAGGAGAGAGGAGGAAGAGAGAGGAGGAAGAGAGAGTAGGAAGAGAGAGGAGGAATAGAGAGGAGGAAGAGAGAGGAAGAAGAGAGAGGAAGAGTAGAGTGAAGGAAGAGAGGTGGAAGATTGAGGAGGAAGAGAGAGGAGGAAGAGAGAGGAAGAAGAGAGAGGAAGAGGAGAGAGGAGGAAGAGAGAGGAGGAAGAGAGAGGAAGAGCAGAGAGGAGGAGCACAGAGGAGGAAGAGAGAGGAGGAAGAGAGAGTAGGAAGAGAGAGGAGGAAGAGAGAGGAGGAAGAGAGATGAGGAAGAGAGAGGAGGAAGAGAGAGGAGGAAGAGAGAGGAAGATCAGAGAGGAGGAAGAGAGAGGAAGAGGAGAGAGGAGGAAGAGAGAGGAGGAAGAGAGAGGAGGAAGGGAGAGGAGGAAGAGAGAGGAGGAAGAGAGAGGAAGAGGAGAGAGGAGGAGAGAGGAGGAAGAGAGAGGAAGAAGAGAGAGGAGGAAGAGTGAGGAGGAAGAGAGAGGAGGAAGAGAGAGGAGGAAGAGAGATGAGGAAGAGAGAGGAGGAAGAGAGAGGAAGAAGAGAGAGGAAGAGTAGAGAGAAGGAAGAGAGAGGTGGAAGATTGAGGAGGAAGAGAGAGGAGGAAGCGAGAGGAGGAAGAGAGAGGAAGAGGAGAGAGGAAGAGGAGAGAGGACGAGAGAGGAGGAAGAGAGAGGAGGAAGAGAGAGGAGGAAGAGAGAGGAGGAAGAGAGAGGAGGAAGAGAGAGGAAGAAGAGAGAGGAAGAGGAGAGAGGAGGAAGAGAGAGGAGGAAGAGAGAGGAAGAGGAGAGAGGAGGAGTGACGAGGAAGAGAGAGGAGGAAGAGAGAGGAGGAAGAGAGATGAGGAAGAGAGAGGAGGAAGAGAGATGAGGAAGAGAGATGAGGGAGAGAGAGGAGGAAGAGAGAGGAGGAAGAGAGAGGAGGAAGAGAGAGGAAGATCAGAGAGGAGGAAGAGAGAGGAAGAGGAGAGAGGAGGAAGAGAGAGGAGGAAAAGAGATGAGGAAGAGAGAGGTGGAAGAGAGAGGAAGAGGAGAGAGGAGGAAGAGAGATGAGGAAGAGAGAGGAGGAAGAGAGATGAGGAAGAGAGATGAGGGAGAGAGAGGAGGAAGAGAGAGGAGGAAGAGAGAGGAGGAAGAGAGAGGAAGATCAGAGAGGAGGAAGAGAGAGGAAGAGGAGAGAGGAGGAAGAGAGAGGAGGAAGAGAGAGGAGGAAGGGAGAGGAGGAAGAGAGAGCAGGAAGAGAGAGGAAGAGGAGAGAGGAGGAGAGAGGAGGAAGAGAGAGGAAGAAGAGAGAGGAGGAAGAGAGGGGAGGAAGAGAGAGGAGGAAGAGAGAGGAGGAAGAGAGAGAAAGAGCAGAGAGGAGGAGAGAGGAGAAAGAGAGACGAGGAAGAGAGAGGAGGAAGAGAGAGGAGGAAGAGAGAGGAGGAAGAGAGAGGAGGAAGAGAGAGGAGGAAGGGTGAGGAGGAAGAGAGAGGACGAAGAGAGAGGAAGAAGTGAGAGGAAGAGGAGAGATGAGGAAGAGAGAGGAGGAAGAGAGAGGAGGAAGAGAGAGAAAGAGCAGAGAGGTGGTGGACAGAGGAGGAAGAGAGAGGAGGAAGAGAGAGGAGGAAGAGAGAGGAGGAAGAGTGAGGAGGAAGGGAGAGGACGAAGAGAGAGGAAGAAGTGAGAGGAAGAGGAGAGAGGAGGAAGAGAGAGGAGGAAGAGAGAGGAGGAAGAGTGAGGAGGAAGAGAGAGGAGGAAGAGAGAGGAAGAGGAGAGAGGAGGAAGAGAGAGCAGGAAAAGAGTGGAGGAAGAGAGAGGAGGAAGAGAGAGGAGGAAGAGAGAGGAGGAAGAGAGAGGAAGAGGAGAGAGGAGGAATAGAGAAGAGGAAGAGAGAGGGAGAGAGGAGGAGAGAGGAGGAAGAGAGAGGACGAAGAGAGAGGAGGAAGAGAGAGGAGGAAGAGAGAGGAGGAAGAGAGAGGAAGAGGAGAGAGGAAGAGGAGAGAGGAGGAGAGAGGAGGAAGAGAGAGGAGGAAGAGAGAGGAGGAAGAGAGAGGAGGAAGAGAGAGGAAAAAGAGAGAGGAAGAGGAGAGAGGAGGAAGAGAGAGGAGGAAGAGAGAGGAAGAGCAGAGAGGAGGAGGACAGAGGAGGAAGAGAGAGGAGGAAGAGAGAGGAGCTAGAGAGAGGAAGAAGAGAGAGGAGAAAGAGAGAGGAAGAGGAGAGAGGAGGAGTGAGGAGGAAGAGAGAGGAGGAAGAGAGAGGAGGAAGAGAGATGAGGAAGAGAGAGGAGGAAGAGAGATGAGGAAGAGAGATGAGGGAGAGAGAGGAGGAAGAGAGAGGAGGAAGAGAGAGGAGGAAGAGAGAGGAAGATCAGAGAGGAGGAAGAGAGAGGAAGAGGAGAGAGGAGGAAGAGAGAGGAGGAAGAGAGAGGAGGAAGGGAGAGGAGGAAGAGAGAGCAGGAAGAGAGAGGAAGAGGAGAGAGGAAGAGAGAGAAGGAAGGGAGAGGAGGAAGAGAGAGCAGGAGGAGAGAGGAAGAGGAGAGAGGAGGAGAGAGGAGGAAGAGAGAGGAAGAAGAGAGAGGAGGAAGAGAGGGGAGGAAGAGAGAGGAGGAAGAGAGAGGAGGAAGAGAGAGAAAGAGCAGAGAGGAGGAGAGAGGAGAAAGAGAGACGAGGAAGAGAGAGGAGGAAGAGAGAGGAGGAAGAGAGAGGAGGAAGAGAGAGGAGGAAGAGAGAGGAGGAAGGGTGAGGAGGAAGAGAGAGGACGAAGAGAGAGGAAGAAGTGAGAGGAAGAGGAGAGATGAGGAAGAGAGAGGAGGAAGAGAGAGGAGGAAGAGAGAGGAAGAGCAGAGAGGTGGTGGACAGAGGAGGAAGAGAGAGGAGGAAGAGAGAGGAGGAAGAGAGAGGAGGAAGAGTGAGGAGGAAGGGAGAGGAGGAAGAGAGAGGAAGAGCAGAGAGGAGGAAGAGAGAGGAGAAAGAGAGACAAAGAAGAGAGAGAAGGAAGAGAGAGGAGGAAGAGAGAGGAGGAAGAGTGAGGAGGAAGGGAGAGGACGAAGAGAGAGGAAGAAGTGAGAGGAAGAGGAGAGAGGAGGAAGAGAGAGGAGGAAAAGAGTGGAGGAAGAGAGAGGAGGAAGAGAGAGGAGGAAGAGAGAGGAGGAAGAGAGAGGAGGAAGAGAGGAGGAAGAGAGAGGAAGAGGAGAGAGGAAGAAGGGAGAGGAGGAAGAGAGAGGAAGAGGAGAGAGGAGGAAGAGAGAGGAGGAAAAGAGTGGAGGAAGAGAGAGGAGGAAGAGAGAGGAGGAAGAGAGAGGAGGAAGAGAGAGGAAGAGGAGAGAGGAGGAATAGAGAAGAGGAAGAGAGAGGGAGAGAGGAGGAGAGAGGAGGAAGAGAGAGGACGAAGAGAGAGGAGGAAGAGAGAGGAGGAAAAGAGATGAGGAAGAGAGAGGTGGAAGAGAGAGGAAGAGGAGAGAGGAGGAAGAGAGAGGAGGAAGAGAGAGGAGGAAGACAGAGGAAGAAGAGAGAGGAAGAGGAGAGAGGAGGAAGAGAGAGGAGGAAGCGAGAGGAGGTAGAGAGAGGAGGAAGAGAGAGGAGGAAGAGAGAGGAAGAGGAGAGAGGAGGAATAGAGAAGAGGAAGAGAGAGGGAGAGAGGAGGAGAGAGGAGGAAGAGAGAGGACGAAGAGAGAGGAGGTAGAGAGAGGAGGAAGAGAGAGGAGGAAGAGAGAGGGGGAAGAGAGAGGAAGAAGAGAGAGGAAGATGAGGGAGGAGGATGAGAGAGGAGTAAGAAAGAGGAGGAAGAGAGAGGAGGAAGAGAGAGGAAGAAGAGAGAGGAAGAGGAGAGAGGAGGAAGAGAGAGGAGGAAGAGAGAGGAGGAAGAGAGAGGAAGAGGAGAGAGGAGGAAGGGAGAGGAGAAAGAGAGACGAGGAAGAGAGAGGAGGAAGGGAGAGGAGGAAGAGAGAGGAAGAGGAGAGAGCAGGAAGAGAGAGGAGAAAGAGAGAGGAGGAAGAGAGCGGAGCAAGAAAGAGGAGGAAGAGAGAGCAGGAAGCGAGAGGAGGAAGAGAGAGGAAGAGGAGAGAGGAAGAGGAGAGAGGAGGAGAGAGGAGGAAGAGAGAGGAGGAAGAGAGAGTAGGAAGAGAGAGGAGGAATAGAGAGGAGGAAGAGAGAGGAAGAAGAGAGATGAGGAAGAGAGAGTAGGAAGAGAGAGGAAGAAGAGAGAGGAAGAGTAGAGAGAAGGAAGAGAGAGGTGGAAGATTGAGGAGGAAGAGAGAGGAGGAAGCGAGAGGAGGAAGAGAGAGGAAGAGGAGAGAGGAAGAGGAGAGAGGACGAGAGAGGAGGAAGAGAGAGGAGGAAGAGAGAGGAGGAAGAGAGAGGAGGAAGAGAGAGGAGGAAGAGAGAGGAAGAAGAGAGAGGAAGAGGAGAGAGGAGGAAGAGAGAGGAGGAAGAGAGAGGAAGAGGAGAGAGGAGGAGTGACGAGGAAGAGAGAGGAGGAAGAGAGAGGAGAAAGAGAGATGAGGAAGAGAGAGGAGGAAGAGAGATGAGGAAGAGAGATGAGGGAGAGAGAGGAGGAAGAGAGAGGAGGAAGAGAGAGGAGGAAGAGAGAGGAAGATCAGAGAGGAGGAAGAGAGAGGAAGAGGAGAGAGGAGGAAGAGAGAGGAGGAAAAGAGATGAGGAAGAGAGAGGTGGAAGAGAGAGGAAGAGGAGAGAGGAGGAAGAGAGAGGAGGAAGAGAGAGGAGGAAGAGAGAGGAGGAAGAGAGAGGAAGAAGAGAGAGGAAGAGGAGAGAGGAGGAAGAGAGAGGAGGAAGAGAGAGGAGGTAGAGAGAGGAGGAAGAGAGAGGAGGAAGAGAGAGGAGGAAGAGAGAGGAAGAGGAGAGAGGAGGAATAGAGAAGAGGAAGAGAGAGGGAGAGAGGAGGAGAGAGGAGGAAGAGAGAGGACGAAGAGAGAGGAGGTAGAGAGAGGAGGAAGAGAGAGGAGGAAGAGAGAGGGGGAAGAGAGAGGAAGAAGAGAGAGGAAGAGTAGAGTGAAGGAAGAGAGAGGTGGAAGATTGAGGAGGAAGAGAGAGGAGGAAGCGAGAGGAGGAAGAGAGAGGAAGAGGAGAGAGGAAGAGGAGAGAGGAGGAGAGAGGAGGAAGAGAGAGGAGGAAGAGAGAGGAGGAAGAGAGAGGAGGAAGAGAGAGGAGGAAGAGAGAGGAAGAAGAGAGAGGAAGAGGAGAGAGGAGGAAGAGAGAGGAGGAAGAGAGAGGAAGAGCAGAGAGGAGGAGGACAGAGGAGGAAGAGAGAGGAGGAAGAGAGAGGAAGAGGAGAGAGGAGGAATAGAGAAGAGGAAGAGAGAGGGTGAGAGAAGGAGAGAGGAGGAAGAGAGAGGACGAAGAGAGAGGAGGTAGAGAGAGGAGGAAGAGAGAGGAGGAAGACAGAGGGGGAAGAGAGAGGAAGAAGAGAGAGGAAGATGAGGGAGGAGGATGAGAGAGGAGTAAGAGAGAGGAGGAAGAGAGAGGAGGAAGAGAGAGGAAGAAGAGAGAGGAAGAGTAGAGTGAAGGAAGAGAGAGGTGGAAGATTGAGGAGGAAGAGAGAGGAGGAAGCGAGAGGAGGAAGAGAGAGGAAGAGGAGAGAGGAAGAGGAGAGAGGAGGAGAGAGGAGGAAGAGAGAGGAGGAAGAGAGAGGAGGAAGAGAGAGGAGGAAGAGAGAGGAAGAAGAGAGAGGAAGAGAAGAGAGGAGGAAAAGAGAGGAGGAAGAGAGAGGAAGAGCAGAGAGGAGGAGGACAGAGGAGGAAGAGAGAGGAGGAAGAGAGAGGAGCTAGAGAGAGGAGCAAGAAAGAGGAGGAAGAGAGAGGAAGAGGAGAGAGGAGGAATAGAGAAGAGGAAGAGAGAGGGAGAGAGGAGGAGAGAGGAGGAAGAGTGAGGACGAAGAGAGAGGAGGTAGAGAGAGGAGGAAGAGAGAGGAGGAAGAGAGAGGGGGAAGAGAGAGGAAGAAGAGAGAGGAAGATGAGGGAGGAGGATGAGAGAGGAGTAAGAGAAAGGAGGAAGAGAGAGGAGGAAGAGAGAGGAAGAAGAGAGAGGAAGAGTAGAGTGAAGGAAGAGAGAGGTGGAAGATTGAGGAGGAAGAGGGAGGAGGAAGCGAGAGGAGGAAGAGAGAGGAAGAGGAGAGAGGAAGAGGAGAGAGGAGGAGAGAGGAGGAAGAGAGAGGAGGAAGAGAGAGGAGGAAGAGAGAGGAGGAAGAGAGAGGAGGAAGAGAGAGGAAGAAGAGAGAGGAAGAGGAGAGAGGAGGAAGAGAGAGGAGGAAGAGAGAGGAAGAGCAGAGAGGAGGAGGACAGAGGAGGAAGAGAGAGGAGGAAGAGAGAGGAGCTAGAGAGAGGAGCAAGAAAGAGGAGGAAGAGAGAGGAAGAGGAGAGAGGAGGAATAGAGAAGAGGAAGAGAGAGGGAGAGAGGAGGAGAGAGGAGGAAGAGAGAGGAAGATCAGAGAGGAGGAAGAGAGGAAGAGGAGAGAGGAGGAAGAGAGAGGAGGAAGAGAGAGGAGGAAGGGAGAGGAGGAAGAGAGAGCAGGAAGAGAGAGGAAGAGGAGAGAGGAGGAGAGAGGAGGAAGGGAGAGGAAGAAGAGAGAGGAGGAAGAGAGAGGAGGAAGAGAGAGGAGGAAGAGAGAGGAGGAAGAGAGATGAGGAAGAGAGAGGAGGAAGAGAGAGGAAGAGTAGAGTGAAGGAAGAGAGAGGTGGAAGATTGAGGAGGAAGAGAGAGGAGGAAGCGAGAGGAGGAAGAGAGAGGAAGAGGAGAGAGGAAGAGGA
This sequence comes from Strix occidentalis, assembly GCA_030819815.1. Taxonomy (NCBI): domain Eukaryota; kingdom Metazoa; phylum Chordata; class Aves; order Strigiformes; family Strigidae; genus Strix; species Strix occidentalis. Next base: position 25,772 of record JASWHU010000238.1, read on the forward strand.
GAGAGGAGGAGAGAGGAGGAAGAGAGAGGAGGAAGAGAGAGGAGGAAGAGAGAGGAGGAAGAGAGAGGAGGAAGAGAGAGGAAGAAGAGAGAGGAAGAGGAGAGAGGAGGAAGAGAGAGGAGGAAGAGAGAGGAAGAGCAGAGAGGAGGAGGACAGAGGAGGAAGAGAGAGGAGGAAGAGAGAGGAAGAGGAGAGAGGAGGAATAGAGAAGAGGAAGAGAGAGGGAGAGAGAAGGAGAGAGGAGGAAGAGAGAGGACGAAGAGAGAGGAGGTAGAGAGAGGAGGAAGAGAGAGGAGGAAGACAGAGGGGGAAGAGAGAGGAAGAAGAGAGAGGAAGATGAGGGAGGAGGATGAGAGAGGAGTAAGAGAGAGGAGGAAGAGAGAGGAGGAAGAGAGAGGAAGAAGAGAGAGGAAGAGTAGAGTGAAGGAAGAGAGAGGTGGAAGATTGAGGAGGAAGAGAGAGGAGGAAGCGAGAGGAGGAAGAGAGAGGAAGAGGAGAGAGGAAGAGGAGAGAGGAGGAGAGAGGAGGAAGAGAGAGGAGGAAAAGAGAGGAGGAAGAGAGAGGAGGAAGAGAGAGGAGGAAGAGAGAGGAAGAAGAGAGAGGAAGAGAAGAGAGGAGGAAAAGAGAGGAGGAAGAGAGAGGAAGAGCAGAGAGGAGGAGGACAGAGGAGGAAGAGAGAGGAGGAAGAGAGAGGAGCTAGAGAGAGGAGCAAGAAAGAGGAGGAAGAGAGAGGAAGAGGAGAGAGGAGGAATAGAGAAGAGGAAGAGAGAGGGAGAGAGGAGGAGAGAGGAGGAAGAGAGAGGACGAAGAGAGAGGAGGTAGAGAGAGGAGGAAGAGAGAGGAGGAAGAGAGAGGGGGAAGATAGAGGAAGAAGAGAGAGGAAGATGAGGGAGGAGGATGAGAGAGGAGGAAGAGAGAGGAGGAAGAGAGAGGAGGAAGAGAGAGGACGAAGAGAGAGGAAGAAGTGAGAGGAAGAGGAGAGAGGAGGAAGAGAGAGGAGGAAGAGAGAGGAGGAAGAGAGAGGAGGAAGAGAGAGGAGGAAGAGAGAGGAGGAAGAGAGAGGAGGAAGAGAGAGGAAGAGGAGAGAGGAGGAAGAGAGAGGAGGAAAAGAGTGGAGGAAGAGAGAGGAGGAAGAGAGAGGAGGAAGAGAGAGGAGGAAGAGAGAGGAAGAGGAGAGAGGAGGAATAGAGAAGAGGAAGAGAGAGGGAGAGAGGAGGAGAGAGGAGGAAGAGAGAGGACGAAGAGAGAGGAGGAAGAGAGAGGAGGAAAAGAGATGAGGAAGAGAGAGTTGGAAGAGAGAGGAAGAGGAGAGAGGAGGAAGAGAGAAGAGGAAGAGAGAGGAGGAAGAGAGAGGAAGAAGAGAGAGGAAGAGGAGAGAGGAGGAAGAGAGAGGAGGAAGCGAGAGGAGGTAGAGAGAGGAGGAAGAGAGAGGAGGAAGAGAGAGGAAGAGGAGAGAGGAGGAATAGAGAAGAGGAAGAGAGAGGGAGAGAGGAGGAGAGAGGAGGAAGAGAGAGGACGAAGAGAGAGGAGGTAGAGAGAGGAGGAAGAGAGAGGAGGAAGAGAGAGGGGGAAGAGAGAGGAAGAAGAGAGAGGAAGATGAGGGAGGAGGATGAGAGAGGAGTAAGAGAGAGGAGGATGAGAGAGGAGGAAGAGAGAGGAAGAAGAGAGACGAAGAGGAGAGAGGAGGAAGAGAGAGGAGGAAGAGAGAGGAGGTAGAGAGAGGAAGAAGAGAGAGGAGGAAGAGAGAGGAAGAGGAGAGAGGAGGAGTGAGGAGGAAGAGAGAGGAGGAAGAGAGAGGAGGAAGAGAGAGGAGGAAGAGAGAGGAAGAGGAGAGAGGAGGAAGGGAGAGGAGAAAGAGAGACGAGGAAGAGAGAGGAGGAAGGGAGAGGAGGAAGAGAGAGGAAGAGGAGAGAGCAGGAAGAGAGAGGAGAAAGAGAGAGGAGGAAGAGAGCGGAGCAAGAAAGAGGAGGAAGAGAGAGCAGGAAGAGAGAGGAGAAAGAGAGAGGAAGAGGAGAGAGGAGGAGAGAGGAGGAAGAGAGAGGAGGAAGAGAGAGTAGGAAGAGAGAGGAGGAAGAGAGAGGAGGAAGAGAGAGGAAGAACAGAGAGGAAGAGTAGAGTGAAGGAAGAGAGGTGGAAGATTGAGGAGGAAGAGAGAGGAGGAAGAGAGAGGAAGAAGAGAGAGGAAGAGGAGAGAGGAGGAAGAGAGAGGAGGAAGAGAGAGGAAGAGCAGAGAGGAGGAGGACAGAGGAGGAAGAGAGAGGAGGAAGAGAGAGTAGGAAGAGAGAGGAGGAAGAGAGAGGAGGAAGAGAGAGGAAGATCAGAGAGGAGGAAGAGAGAGGAAGAGGAGAGAGAAGGAAGAGAGAGGAGGAAGAGAGAGCAGGAAGAGAGAGGAAGAGGAGAGAGGAGGAGAGAGGAGGAAGAGAGAGGAAGAAGAGAGAGGAGGAAGAGAGAGGAGGAAGAGAGAGGAGGAAGAGAGAGGAGGAAGAGAGATGAGGAAGAGAGAGGAGGAAGAGAGAGGAAGAAGAGAGAGGAAGAGTAGAGAGAAGGAAGAGAGAGGTGGAAGAGAGAGGAAGAGCAGAGAGGAGGAGGACAGAGGAGGAAGAGAGAGGAGGAAGAGAGAGGAAGAGGAGAGAGGAGGAGTGACGAGGAAGAGAGAGGAGGAAGAGAGAGGAGGAAGAGAGATGAGGAAGAGAGAGGAGGAAGAGAGATGAGGAAGAGAGATGAGGGAGAGAGAGGAGGAAGAGAGAGGAGGAAGAGAGAGGTGGAAGAGAGAGGAAGATCAGAGAGGAGGAAGAGAGAGGAAGAGGAGAGAGGAGGAAGAGAGAGGAGGAAAAGAGATGAGGAAGAGAGAGGTGGAAGAGAGACGAAGAGGAGAGAGGAGGAAGAGAGAGGAGGAAGAGAGAGGAGGAAGAGAGAGGAGGAAGAGAGAGGAAGAAGAGAGAGGAAGAGGAGAGAGGAGGAAGAGAGAGGAGGAAGAGAGAGGAAGTAGAGAGAGGAGGAAGAGAGAGGAAGAGGAGAGAGGAGGAAGAGAGAGGAAGAGGAGAGAGGAGGAATAGAGAAGAGGAAGAGAGAGGGAGAGAGGAGGAGAGAGGAGGAAGAGAGAGGACGAAGAGAGAGGAGGTAGAGAGAGGAGGAAGAGAGAGGAGGAAGAGAGAGGGGGAAGAGAGAGGAAGAAGAGAGAGGAAGAGTAGAGTGAAGGAAGAGAGAGGTGGAAGATTGAGGAGGAAGAGAGAGGAGGAAGCGAGAGGAGGAAGAGAGAGGAAGAGGAGAGAGGAAGAGGAGAGCGGAGGAGAGAGGAGGAAGAGAGAGGAGGAAGAGAGAGGAGGAAGAGAGAGGAGGAAGAGAGAGGAGGAAGAGAGAGGAAGAAGAGAGAGGAAGAGGAGAGAGGAGGAGGACAGAGGAGGAAGAGAGAGGAGGAAGAGAGAGGAAGAGGAGAGAGGAGGAATAGAGAAGAGGAAGAGAGAGGGAGAGAGGAGGAGAGAGGAGGAAGAGAGAGGACGAAGAGAGAGGAGATAGAGAGAGGAGGAAGAGAGAGGAGGAAGAGAGAGGGGGAAGAGAGAGGAAGAAGAGAGAGGAAGATGAGGGAGGAGGATGAGAGAGGAGTAAGAGAGAGGAGGAAGAGAGAGGAGGAAGAGAGAGGAAGAAGAGAGAGGAAGAGTAGAGTGAAGGAAGAGAGAGGTGGAAGATTGAGGAGGAAGAGAGAGGAGGAAGCGAGAGGAGGAAGAGAGAGGAAGAGGAGAGAGGAAGAGGAGAGAGGAGGAGAGAGGAGGAAGAGAGAGGAGGAAGAGAGAGGAGGAAGAGAGAGGAGGAAGAGAGAGGAAGAAGAGAGAGGAAGAGGAGAGAGGAGGAAGAGAGAGGAGGAAGAGAGAGGAAGAGCAGAGAGGAGGAGGACAGAGGAGGAAGAGAGAGGAGGAAGAGAGAGGAGCTAGAGAGAGGAGCAAGAAAGAGGAGGAAGAGAGAGGAAGAGGAGAGAGGAGGAATAGAGAAGAGGAAGAGAGAGGGAGAGAGGAGGAGAGAGGAGGAAGAGAGAGGACGAAGAGAGAGGAGGTAGAGAGAGGAGGAAGAGAGAGGAGGAAGAGAGAGGGGGAAGAGAGAGGAAGAAGAGAGAGGAAGATGAGGGAGGAGGATGAGAGAGGAGTAAGAGAGAGGAGGAAGAGAGAGGAAGAAGAGAGAGGAAGAGTAGAGTGAAGGAAGAGAGAGGTGGAAGATTGAGGAGGAAGAGAGAGGAGGAAGCGAGAGGAGGAAGAGAGAGGAAGAGGAGAGAGGAAGAGGAGAGAGGAGGAGAGAGGAGGAAGAGAGAGGAGGAAGAGAGAGGAGGAAGAGAGAGGAGGAAGAGAGAGGAGGAAGAGAGGAGGAAGAGAGAGGAGGAAGAGAGAGGAAGAAGAGAGAGGAAGAGGAGAGAGGAGGAAGAGAGAGGAGGAAAAGAGAGGAAGAGCAGAGAGGAGGAGGACAGAGGAGGAAGAGAGAGGAGGAAGAGAGAGGAGCTAGAGAGAGGAAGAAGAGAGAGGAGAAAGAGAGAGGAAGAGGAGAGAGGAGGAGTGAGGAGGAAGAGAGAGGAGGAAGAGAGAGGAGGAAGAGAGATGAGGAAGAGAGAGGAGGAAGAGAGATGAGGAAGAGAGATGAGGGAGAGAGAGGAGGAAGAGAGAGGAGGAAGAGAGAGGAGGAAGAGAGAGGAAGATCAGAGAGGAGGAAGACAGAGGAAGAGGAGAGAGGAGGAAGAGAGAGGAGGAAGAGAGAGGAGGAAGGGAGAGGAGGAAGAGAGAGCAGGAAGAGAGAGGAAGAGGAGAGAGGAGGAGAGAGGAGGAAGAGAGAGGAAGAAGAGAGAGGAGGAAGAGAGAGGAGGAAGAGAGAGGAGGAAGAGAGAGGAGGAAGAGAGAGAAAGAGCAGAGAGGAGGAGAGAGGAGAAGAGAGACGAGGAAGAGAGAGGAGGAAGAGAGAGGAGGAAGAGAGAGGAGGAAGAGAGAGGAGGAAGAGAGAGTAGGAAGAGACAGGACGAAGAGAGAGGAAGAAGTGAGAGGAAGAGGAGAGAGGAGGAAGAGAGAGGAGGAAGAGAGAGGAGGAAGAGAGAGGAAGAGCAGAGAGGTGGAGGACAGAGGAGGAAGAGAGAGGAGGAAGAGAGAGGAAGAAGAGAGTGGAGGAAGAGAGAGGAAGAGGAGAGAGGAGGAGTGAGGAGGAAGAGAGAGGAGGAAGAGAGAGGAGGAAGAGAGAAGAGGAAGAGAGAGGAAGAGGAGAGAGGAGGAAGAGAGAGCAGGAAAAGAGTGGAGGAAGAGAGAGGAGGAAGAGAGAGGAGGAAGAGAGAGGAGGAAGAGAGAGGAAGAGGAGAGAGGAGGAATAGAGAAGAGGAAGAGAGAGGGAGAGAGGAGGAGAGAGGAGGAAGAGAGAGGACGAAGAGAGAGGAGGAAGAGAGAGGAGGAAGAGAGAGGAGGAAGAGAGAGGAGGAAGAGAGAGGAGGAAGAGAGAGGAGGAAGAGAGAGGAAGAAGAGAGAGGAAGAGTAGAGAGAAGGAAGAGAGTGGTGGAAGATTGAGGAGGAAGAGAGAGGAGGAAGCGAGAGGAGGAAGAGAGAGGAAGAGGAGAGAGGAAGAGGAGAGAGGAGGAGAGAGGAGGAAGAGAGAGGAGGAAGAGAGAGGAGGAAGAGAGAGGAGGAAGAGAGAGGAGGAAGAGAGAGGAAGAAGAGAGAGGAAGAGGAGAGAGGAGGAAGAGAGAGGAGGAAGAGAGAGGAAGAGCAGAGAGGAGGAGGACAGAGGAGGAAGAGAGAGGAGGAAGAGAGAGGAGCTAGAGAGAGGAAGAAGAGAGAGGAGAAAGAGAGAGGAAGAGGAGAGAGGAGGAGTGACGAGGAAGAGAGAGGAGGAAGAGAGAGGAGGAAGAGAGATGAGGAAGAGAGAGGAGGAAGAGAGATGAGGAAGAGAGATGAGGGAGAGAGAGGAGGAAGAGAGAGGAGGAAGAGAGAGGAGGAAGAGAGAGGAAGATCAGAGAGGAGGAAGACAGAGGAAGAGGAGAGAGGAGGAAGAGAGAGGAGGAAGAGAGAGGAGGAAGGGAGAGGAGGAAGAGAGAGCAGGAAGAGAGAGGAAGAGGAGAGAGGAGGAGAGAGGAGGAAGAGAGAGGAAGAAGAGAGAGGAGGAAGAGAGAGAAAGAGCAGAGAGGAGGAGAGAGGAGAAAGAGAGACGAGGAAGAGAGAGGAGGAAGAGAGAGGAGGAAGAGAGAGGAGGAAGAGAGAGGAGGAAGAGAGAGTAGGAAGAGACAGGACGAAGAGAGAGGAAGAAGTGAGAGGAAGAGGAGAGAGGAGGAAGAGAGAGGAGGAAGAGAGAGGAGGAAGAGAGAGGAAGAGCAGAGAGGTGGAGGACAGAGGAGGAAGAGAGAGGAGGAAGAGAGAGGAAGAAGAGAGTGGAGGAAGAGAGAGGAAGAGGAGAGAGGAGGAGTGAGGAGGAAGAGAGAGGCGGAAGAGAGAGGAGGAAGAGAGAAGAGGAAGAGAGAGGAGGAAGAGAGAGGAAGAGGAGAGAGGAGGAGAGAGGAGGAAGAGAGAGGAAGAAGAAAGAGGAGGAAGAGAGAGGAGGAAGAGAGAGGAAGAGGAGAGAGGAGGAAGAGAGAGCAGGAAAAGAGTGGAGGAAGAGAGAGGAGGAAGAGAGAGGAGGAAGAGAGAGGAGGAAGAGAGAGGAAGAGGAGAGAGGAGGAAGAGAGAAGAGGAAGAGAGAGGAGGAAGAGAGAGGAAGAGGAGAGAGGAGGAGAGAGGAGGAAGAGAGAGGACGAAGAGAGAGGAGGAAGAGAGAGGAGGAAGAGAGAGGAGGAAGAGAGAGGAGGAAGAGAGAGGAGGAAGAGAGAGGAGGAAGAGAGAGGAAGAAGAGAGAGGAAGAGTAGAGAGAAGGAAGAGAGTGGTGGAAGATTGAGGAGGAAGAGAGAGGAGGAAGCGAGAGGAGGAAGAGAGAGGAAGAGGAGAGAGGAAGAGGAGAGAGGAGGAGAGAGGAGGAAGAGAGAGGAGGAAGAGAGAGGAGGAAGAGAGAGGAGGAAGAGAGAGGAGGAAGAGAGAGGAAGAAGAGAGAGGAAGAGGAGAGAGGAGGAAGAGAGAGGAGGAAGAGAGAGGAAGAGCAGAGAGGAGGAGGACAGAGGAGGAAGAGAGAGGAGGAAGAGAGAGGAGCTAGAGAGAGGAAGAAGAGAGAGGAGAAAGAGTGAGGAAGAGGAGAGAGGAGGAGTGACGAGGAAGAGAGAGGAGGAAGAGAGAGGAGGAAGAGAGATGAGGAAGAGAGAGGAGGAAGAGAGATGAGGAAGAGAGATGAGGGAGAGAGAGGAGGAAGAGAGAGGAGGAAGAGAGAGGAGGAAGAGAGAGGAAGATCAGAGAGGAGGAAGAGAGAGGAAGAGGAGAGAGTAGGAAGAGAGAGGAGGAAGAGAGAGGAGGAAGGGAGAGGAGGAAGAGAGAGCAGGAAGAGAGAGGAAGAGGAGAGAGGAGGAGAGAGGAGGAAGAGAGAGGAAGAAGAGAGAGGAGGAAGAGAGAGGAGGAAGAGAGAGGAGGAAGAGAGAGGAGGAAGAGAGAGGAGGAAGAGAGAGGAGGAAGAGAGGAGGAAGAGAGAGGAGGAAGAGAGAGGAAGAAGAGAGAGGAAGAGGAGAGAGGAGGAAGAGAGAGGAGGAAAAGAGAGGAAGAGCAGAGAGGAGGAGGACAGAGGAGGAAGAGAGAGGAGGAAGAGAGAGGAGCTAGAGAGAGGAAGAAGAGAGAGGAGAAAGAGAGAGGAAGAGGAGAGAGGAGGAGTGAGGAGGAAGAGAGAGGAGGAAGAGAGAGGAGGAAGAGAGATGAGGAAGAGAGAGGAGGAAGAGAGAGGAGGAAGAGAGAGGAGGAAGAGAGAGGAGGAAGAGAGAGGAAGAAGAGAGAGGAAGAGTAGAGAGAAGGAAGAGAGTGGTGGAAGATTGAGGAGGAAGAGAGAGGAGGAAGCGAGAGGAGGAAGAGAGAGGAAGAGGAGAGAGGAAGAGGAGAGAGGAGGAGAGAGGAGGAAGAGAGAGGAGGAAGAGAGAGGAGGAAGAGAGAGGAGGAAGAGAGAGGAGGAAGAGAGAGGAAGAAGAGAGAGGAAGAGGAGAGAGGAGGAAGAGAGAGGAGGAAGAGAGAGGAAGAGCAGAGAGGAGGAGGACAGAGGAGGAAGAGAGAGGAGGAAGAGAGAGGAGCTAGAGAGAGGAAGAAGAGAGAGGAGAAAGAGAGAGGAAGAGGAGAGAGGAGGAGTGACGAGGAAGAGAGAGGAGGAAGAGAGAGGAGGAAGAGAGATGAGGAAGAGAGAGGAGGAAGAGAGATGAGGAAGAGAGATGAGGGAGAGAGAGGAGGAAGAGAGAGGAGGAAGAGAGAGGAGGAAGAGAGAGGAAGATCAGAGAGGAGGAAGACAGAGGAAGAGGAGAGAGGAGGAAGAGAGAGGAGGAAGAGAGAGGAGGAAGGGAGAGGAGGAAGAGAGAGCAGGAAGAGAGAGGAAGAGGAGAGAGGAGGAGAGAGGAGGAAGAGAGAGGAAGAAGAGAGAGGAGGAAGAGAGAGGAGGAAGAGAGAGGAGGAAGAGAGAGGAGGAAGAGAGAGAAAGAGCAGAGAGGAGGAGAGAGGAGAAAGAGAGACGAGGAAGAGAGAGGAGGAAGAGAGAGGAGGAAGAGAGAGGAGGAAGAGAGAGGAGGAAGAGAGAGTAGGAAGAGACAGGACGAAGAGAGAGGAAGAAGTGAGAGGAAGAGGAGAGAGGAGGAAGAGAGAGGAGGAAGAGAGAGGAGGAAGAGAGAGGAAGAGCAGAGAGGTGGAGGACAGAGGAGGAAGAGAGAGGAGGAAGAGAGAGGAAGAAGAGAGTGGAGGAAGAGAGAGGAAGAGGAGAGAGGAGGAGTGAGGAGGAAGAGAGAGGAGGAAGAGAGAGGAGGAAGAGAGAAGAGGAAGAGAGAGGAGGAAGAGAGAGGAAGAGGAGAGAGGAGGAGAGAGGAGGAAGAGAGAGGAAGAAGAAAGAGGAGGAAGAGAGAGGAGGAAGAGAAAGGAAGAGGAGAGAGGAGGAAGAGAGAGCAGGAAAAGAGTGGAGGAAGAGAGAGGAGGAAGAGAGAGGAGGAAGAGAGAGGAGGAAGAGAGAGGAAGAGGAGAGAGGAGGAATAGAGAAGAGGAAGAGAGAGGGAGAGAGGAGGAGAGAGGAGGAAGAGAGAGGACGAAGAGAGAGGAGGAAGAGAGAGGAGGAAGAGAGAGGAGGAAGAGAGAGGAGGAAGAGAGAGGAGGAAGAGAGAGGAGGAAGAGAGAGGAAGAAGAGAGAGGAAGAGTAGAGAGAAGGAAGAGAGTGGTGGAAGATTGAGGAGGAAGAGAGAGGAGGAAGCGAGAGGAGGTAGAGAGAGGAAGAGGAGAGAGGAAGAGGAGAGAGGAGGAGAGAGGAGGAAGAGAGAGGAGGAAGAGAGAGGAGGAAGAGAGAGGAGGAAGAGAGAGGAGGAAGAGAGAGGAAGAAGAGAGAGGAAGAGGAGAGAGGAGGAAGAGAGAGGAGGAAGAGAGAGGAAGAGCAGAGAGGAGGAGGACAGAGGAGGAAGAGAGAGGAGGAAGAGAGAGGAGCTAGAGAGAGGAAGAAGAGAGAGGAGAAAGAGAGAGGAAGAGGAGAGAGAGGAGGAGTGACGAGGAAGAGAGAGGAGGAAGAGAGAGGAGGAAGAGAGATGAGGAAGAGAGAGGAGGAAGAGAGATGAGGAAGAGAGATGAGGGAGAGAGAGGAGGAAGAGAGAGGAGGAAGAGAGAGGAGGAAGAGAGAGGAAGATCAGAGAGGAGGAAGAGAGAGGAAGAGGAGAGAGGAGGAAGAGAGAGGAGGAAGAGAGAGGAGGAAGGGAGAGGAGGAAGAGAGAGCAGGAAGAGAGAGGAAGAGGAGAGAGGAGGAGAGAGGAGGAAGAGAGAGGAAGAAGAGAGAGGAGGAAGAGAGAGGAGGAGAGAGAGGAGGAAGAGAGAGGAGGAAGAGAGAGGAGGAAGAGAGAGGAGGAAGAGAGGAGGAAGAGAGAGGAGGAAGAGAGAGGAAGAAGAGAGAGGAAGAGGAGAGAGGAGAAGAGAGAGGAGGAAAAGAGAGGAAGAGCAGAGACGAGGAGGACAGAGGAGGAAGAGAGAGGAGGAAGAGAGAGGAGCTAGAGAGAGGAAGAAGAGAGAGGAGAAAGAGAGAGGAAGAGGAGAGAGGAGGAGTGAGGAGGAAGAGAGAGGAGGAAGAGAGAGGAGGAAGAGAGATGAGGAAGAGAGAGGAGGAGAGAGATGAGGAAGAGAGATGAGGGAGAGAGAGGAGGAAGAGAGAGGAGGAAGAGAGAGGAGGAAGAGAGAGGAAGATCAGAGAGGAGGAAGAGAGAGGAAGAGGAGAGAGGAGGAAGAGAGAGGAGGAAGAGAGAGGAGGAAGGGAGAGGAGGAAGAGAGAGCAGGAAGAGAGAGGAAGAGGAGAGAGGAGGAGAGAGGAGGAAGAGAGAGGAAGAAGAGAGAGGAGGAAGAGAGAGGAGGAAGAGAGAGGAGGAAGAGAGAGGAGGAAGAGAGAGAAAGAGCAGAGAGGAGGAGAGAGGAGAAAGAGAGACGAGGAAGAGAGAGGAGGAAGAGAGAGGAGGAAGAGAGAGGAGAAGAGAGAGGAGGAAGAGAGAGTAGGAAGAGAGAGGACGAAGAGAGAGGAAGAAGTGAGAGGAAGAGGAGAGAGGAGGAAGAGAGAGGAGGAAGAGAGAGGAGGAAGAGAGAGGAAGAGCAGAGAGGTGGAGGACAGAGGAGGAAGAGAGAGGAGGAAGAGAGAGGAAGAAGAGAGTGGAGGAAGAGAGAGGAAGAGGAGAGAGGAGGAGTGAGGAGGAAGAGAGAGGAGGAAGAGAGAGGAGGAAGAGAGAAGAGGAAGAGAGAGGAGGAAGAGAGAGGAAGAGGAGAGAGGAGGAGAGAGGAGGAAGAGAGAGGAAGAAGAAAGAGGAGGAAGAGAGAGGAGGAAGAGAGAGGAAGAGGAGAGAGGAGGAAGAGAGAGCAGGAAAGAGTGGAGGAAGAGAGAGGAGGAAGAGAGAGGAGGAAGAGAGAGGAGGAAGAGAGAGGAAGAGGAGAGAGGAGGAATAGAGAAGAGGAAGAGAGAGGGAGAGAGGAGGAGAGAGGAGGAAGAGAGAGGACGAAGAGAGAGGAGGAAGAGAGAGGAGGAAGAGAGAGGAGGAAGAGAGAGGAGGAAGAGAGATGAGGAAGTGAGAGGAGGATGAGAGAGGAAGAAGAGAGAGGAAGAGTAGAGAGAAGGATGAGAGTGGTGGAAGATTGAGGGGATGAGAGAGGAGGGAAGCGAGAGGAGGAAGAGAGAGGAAGAGGAGAGAGGAAGAGGAGAGAGGAGGAGAGAGGAGGAAGAGAGAGGAGGAAGAGAGAGGAGGAAGAGAGAGGAGGAAGAGAGAGGAGGAAGAGAGAGGAAGAAGAGAGAGGAAGAGGAGAGAGGAGGAAGAGAGAGGAGGAAGAGAGAGGAAGAGCAGAGAGGAGGAGGACAGAGGAGGAAGAGAGAGGAGGAAGAGAGAGGAGGGTAGAGAGAGGAAGAAGAGAGAGGAGAAAGAGAGAGAAGAGGAGAGAGGAGGAGTGACGAGGAAGAGAGAGGAGGAAGAGAGAGGAGGAAGAGAGATGAGGAAGAGAGAGGAGGAAGAGAGATGAGGAAGAGAGATGAGGGAGAGAGAGGAGGAAGAGAGAGGAGGAAGAGAGAGGAGGAAGAGAGAGGAAGATCAGAGAGGAGGAAGAGAGAGGAAGAGGAGAGAGGAGGAAGAGAGAAGAGGAAGAGAGAGGAGGAAGGGAGAGGAGGAAGAGAGAGCAGGAAGAGAGAGGAAGAGGAGAGAGGAGGAGAGAGGAGGAAGAGAGAGGAAGAAGAGAGAGGAGGAAGAGAGAGGAGGAAGAGAGAGGAGGAAGAGAGAGGAGGAAGAGAGAGAAAGAGCAGAGAGGAGGAGAGAGGAGAAAGAGAGACGAGGAAGAGAGAGGAGGAAGAGAGAGGAGGAAGAGAGAGGAGGAGAGAGAGGAGGAAGAGAGAGGAGGAAGGGTGAGGAGGAAGAGAGAGGACGAAGAGAGAGGAAGAAGTGAGAGGAAGAGGAGAGAGGAGGAAGAGAGAGGAGGAAGAGAGAGGAGGAAGAGAGAGGAAGAGCAGAGAGGTGGTGGACAGAGGAGGAAGAGAGAGGAGGAAGAGAGAGGAGGTAGAGAGAGGAAGAAGAGAGAGGAGGAAGAGAGAGGAAGAGGAGAGAGGAGGAGTGAGGAGGAAGAGAGAGGAGGAAGAGAGAGGAGGAAGAGTGAGGAGGAAGAGAGAGGAGGAAGAGAGAGGAAGAGGAGAGAGGAGCAGAGAGGAGGAAGAGAGAGGAAGAAGAGAGAGGAGGAAGAGAGAGGAGGAAGAGAGAGGAGGAAGAGTGAGGAGGAAGGGAGAGGAGGAAGAGAGAGGAAGAGCAGAGAGGAGGAAGAGAGAGGAGAAAGAGAGACAAAGAAGAGAGAGAAGGAAGAGAGAGGATGAAGAGAGAGGAGGAAGAGTGAGGAGGAAGGGAGAGGACGAAGAGAGAGGAATAAGTGAGAGGAAGAGGAGAGAGGAGGAAGACAGAGGAAGAGGAGAGAGTAGGAAGTAGAGAAGAGGAAGAGAGAGGAGGAAGAGGGAGGAGGAAGAGAGAGGAGGAAGAGAGAGGAAGAGGAGAGAGGAAGAAGGGAGAGGAGAAAGAGAGAGGAGGAAGAGAGATGAGGAAGAGAGAGGAGGAAGACTGAGGAGGAAGAGAGAGGAGGAAGAGAGAGGAAGAGGAGAGAGGAGGAAGAGAGAGGAGGAAGAGAGAGGAGGAAGAGAGAGGAGGAAGAGAGAGGAGGAGGAGAGAGGAGGAAGAGAGAGGAGGAAGAGTGAGGAGGAAGAGAGAGGAGGAAGAGAGAGGAAGAGGAGAGAGTAGGAAGAGAGAGGAGGAAAAGAGTGGAGGAAGAGAGAGGAGGAAGAGAGAGGAGGAAGAGAGAGGAGGAAGAGAGAGGAAGAGGAGAGAGGAGGAATAGAGAAGAGGAAGAGAGAGGGAGAGAGGAGGAGAGAGGAGGAAGAGAGAGGAGGAAGAGAGAGGAGGAAGAGAGAGGAAGAGGAGAGAGGAGGAAGAGAGAGGAGGAAGAGAGAGGAGGAAGAGAGAGGAAGAAGAGACAGGAAGAGGAGAGGGGAGGAAGAGAGAGGAGGAAGAGAGAGGAGGTAGAGAGAGGAGGACGAGAGAGGAGGAAGAGAGAGGAAGAGGAGAGAGGAGGAATAGAAAAGAGGAAGAGAGAGGGAGAGAGGAGGAGAGAGGAGGAAGAGAGAGGACGAAGAGAGAGGAGGTAGAGAGAGGAGGAAGAGAGAGGAGGAAGAGAGAGGGGGAAGAGAGAGGAAGAAGAGAGAGGAAGATGAGGGAGGAGGATGAGAGAGGAGGAAGAGAGAGGAGGAAGAGAGAGGAAGAAGAGAGAGGAAGAGGAGAGAGGAGGAAGAGAGAGGAGGAAGAGAGAGGAGGTAGAGAGAGGAAGAAGAGAGAGGAGGAAGAGAGAGGAAGAGGAGAGAGGAGGAGTGAGGAGGAAGAGAGAGGAGGAAGAGAGAGGAGGAAGAGAGAGGAGGAAGAGAGAGGAAGAGGAGAGAGGAGGAAGGGAGAGGAGAAAGAGAGACGAGGAAGAGAGAGGAGGAAGGGAGAGGAGGAAGAGAGAGGAAGAGAGAGAGCAGGAAGAGAGAGGAGAAAGAGAGAGGAGGAAGAGAGAGGAGCAAGAAAGAGGAGGAAGAGAGAGCAGGAAGAGAGAGGAGAAAGAGAGAGGAAGAGGAGAGAGGAGGAGAGAGGAGGAAGAGAGAGGAGGAAGAGAGAGTGGGAAGAGAGAGGAGGAAGAGAGAGGAGGAAGAGAGAGGAAGAAGAGAGAGGAAGAGTAGAGTGAAGGAAGAGAGGTGGAAGATTGAGGAGGAAGAGAGAGGAGGAAGCGAGAGGAGGAAGAGAGAGGAAGAGGAGAGAGGAAGAGGAGAGAGGAGGAAGAGAGAGGAATAAGAGAGAGGAGGAAGAGAGAGGAGGAAGAGAGAGGAGGAAGAGAGAGGAAGAAGAGAGAGGAGGAAGAGAGAGGAGGAAGAGAGAGGAAGAGCAGAGAGGAGGAGGGACAGAGGAGGAAGAGAGAGGAGGAAGAGAGAGTAGGAAGAGAGAGGAGGAAGAGAGATGAGGAAGAGAGATGAGGAAGAGAGAGGAGGAAGAGAGAGGAGGAAGAGAGAGGGAGGAAGGGAGAGGAGGAAGAGAGAGGAGGAAGAGTGAGGAGGAAGGGAGAGGAGTAAGAGAGAGGAAGAGCAGAGAGGAGGAAGAGAGAGGAGAAAGAGAGACAAAGAAGAGAGAGAAGGAAGAGAGAGGAGGAAGAGAGAGGAGGAAGAGTGAGGAGGAAGGGAGAGGACGAAGAGAGAGGAAGAAGTGAGAGGAAGAGGAGAGAGGAGGAAGAGAGAGGAGGAAGAGAGAGGAAGAGCAGAGAGGAGGAGAACAGAGGAGGAAGAGAGAGGAGGAAGAGAGAGTAGGAAGAGAGAGGAGGAAGAGAGATGAGGAAGAGAGATGAGGAAGAGAGAGGAGGAAGAGAGAGGAGGAAGAGAGAGGAGGAAGGGAGAGGAGGAAGAGAGAGGAGGAAGAGTGAGGAGGAAGGGAGAGGAGGAAGAGAGAGGAAGAGCAGAGAGGAGGAAGAGAGAGGAGAAAGAGAGACAAAGAAGAGAGAGAAGGAAGAGAGAGGAGGAAGAGAGAGGAGGAAGAGTGAGGAGGAAGGGAGAGGACGAAGAGAGAGGAAGAAGTGAGAGGAAGAGGAGAGAGGAGGAAGAGAGAGGAGGAAGAGAGAGGAAGAGCAGAGAGGAGGAGGACAGAGGAGGAAGAGAGAGGAGGAAGAGAGAGGAGCTAGAGAGAGGAAGAAGAGAGAGGAGAAAGAGAGAGGAAGAGGAGAGAGGAGGAGTGAGGAGGAAGAGAGAGGAGGAAGAGAGAGGAGGAAGAGAGAGGAGGAAGAGAGAGGAAGAGGAGAGAGGAGGAAGGGAGAGGAGAAAGAGAGACGAGGAAGAGAGAGGAGGAAGGGAGAGGAGGAAGAGAGAGGAAGAGGAGAGAGGAAGAGGAGAGAGGAGGAAGAGAGAGGAGGAAGAGAGAGGAGGAAGAGAGAGGAGGAAGAGAGAGGAGGAAGAGAGACAAAGAAGAGAGAGAAGGAAGAGAGAGGATGAAGAGAGAGGAGGAAGAGTGAGGAGGAAGGGAGAGGACGAAGAGAGAGGAATAAGTGAGAGGAAGAGGAGAGAGGAGGAAGACAGAGGAAGAGGAGAGAGTAGGAAGTAGAGAAGAGGAAGAGAGAGGAGGAAGAGGGAGGAGGAAGAGAGAGGAGGAAGAGAGAGGAAGAGGAGAGAGGAAGAAGGGAGAGGAGAAAGAGAGAGGAGGAAGAGAGATGAGGAAGAGAGAGGAGGAAGACTGAGGAGGAAGAGAGAGGAGGAAGAGAGAGGAAGAGGAGAGAGGAGGAAGAGAGAGGAGGAAGAGAGAGGAGGAAGAGAGAGGAGGAAGAGAGAGGAGGAGGAGAGAGGAGGAAGAGAGAGGAGGAAGAGTGAGGAGGTAGAGAGAGGAGGAAGAGAGAGGAAGAGGAGAGAGTAGGAGGAGGAAGAGAGAGGAG
Organism: Strix occidentalis; assembly: GCA_030819815.1. Taxonomy (NCBI): domain Eukaryota; kingdom Metazoa; phylum Chordata; class Aves; order Strigiformes; family Strigidae; genus Strix; species Strix occidentalis. Next base: position 41,293 of record JASWHU010000238.1, read on the forward strand.
GAAGAGAGAGGAGGAAGAGAGAGGAGGAAGAGAGAGGAAGAGGAGAGAGGAGGAATAGAGAAGAGGAAGAGAGAGGGAGAGAGGAGGAGAGAGGAGGAAGAGAGAGGAGGAAGAGAGAGGAGGAAGAGAGAGGAGGAAAAGAGATGAGGAAGAGAGAGGTGGAAGAGAGAGGAGAGGAGAGAGGAGGAAGAGAGAGGAGGAAGAGAGAGGAGGAAGAGAGAGGAAGAAGAGACAGGAAGAGGAGAGGGGAGGAAGAGAGAGGAGGAAGAGAGAGGAGGTAGAGAGAGGAGGAAGAGAGAGGAGGAAGAGAGAGGAAGAGGAGAGAGGAGGAATAGAAAAGAGGAAGAGAGAGGGAGAGAGGAGGAGAGAGGAGGAAGAGAGAGGACGAAGAGAGAGGAGGTAGAGAGAGGAGGAAGAGAGAGGAGGAAGAGAGAGGGGGAAGAGAGAGGAAGAAGAGAGAGGAAGATGAGGGAGGAGGATGAGAGAGGAGGAAGAGAGAGGAGGAAGAGAGAGGAAGAAGAGAGAGGAAGAGGAGAGAGGAGGAAGAGAGAGGAGGAAGAGAGAGGAGGTAGAGAGAGGAAGAAGAGAGAGGAGGAAGAGAGAGGAAGAGGAGAGAGGAGGAGTGAGGAGGAAGAGAGAGGAGGAAGAGAGAGGAGGAAGAGAGAGGAAGAGGAGAGAGGAGGAAGGGAGAGGAGAAAGAGAGACGAGGAGGAGAGAGGAGGAAGGGAGAGGAGGAAGAGAGAGGAAGAGGAGAGAGCAGGAAGAGAGAGGAGAAAGAGAGAGGAGGAAGAGAGAGGAGCAAGAAAGAGGAGGAAGAGAGAGCAGGAAGAGAGAGGAGAAAGAGAGAGGAAGAGGAGAGAGGAGGAGAGAGGAGGAAGAGAGAGGAGGAAGAGAGAGTGGGAAGAGAGAGGAGGAAGAGAGAGGAGGAAGAGAGAGGAAGAAGAGAGAGGAAGAGTAGAGTGAAGGAAGAGAGGTGGAAGATTGAGGAGGAAGAGAGAGGAGGAAGCGAGAGGAGGAAGAGAGAGGAAGAGGAGAGAGGAAGAGGAGAGAGGAGGAAGAGAGAGGAGGAAGAGAGAGGAGGAAGAGAGAGGAGGAAGAGAGAGGAGGAAGAGAGAGGAAGAAGAGAGAGGAGGAAGAGAGAGGAGGAAGAGAGAGGAAGAGCAGAGAGGAGGAGGACAGAGGAGGAAGAGAGAGGAGGAAGAGAGAGTAGGAAGAGAGAGGAGGAAGAGAGATGAGGAAGAGAGATGAGGAAGAGAGAGGAGGAAGAGAGAGGAGGAAGAGAGAGGAGGAAGGGAGAGGAGGAAGAGAGAGGAGGAAGAGTGAGGAGGAAGGGAGAGGAGTAAGAGAGAGGAAGAGCAGAGAGGAGGAAGAGAGAGGAGAAAGAGAGACAAAGAAGAGAGAGAAGGAAGAGAGAGGAGGAAGAGAGAGGAGGAAGAGTGAGGAGGAAGGGAGAGGACGAAGAGAGAGGAAGAAGTGAGAGGAAGAGGAGAGAGGAGGAAGAGAGAGGAGGAAGAGAGAGGAAGAGCAGAGAGGAGGAGGACAGAGGAGGAAGAGAGAGGAGGAAGAGAGAGTAGGAAGAGAGAGGAGGAAGAGAGATGAGGAAGAGAGATGAGGAAGAGAGAGGAGGAAGAGAGAGGAGGAAGAGAGAGGAGGAAGGGAGAGGAGGAAGAGAGAGGAGGAAGAGTGAGGAGGAAGGGAGAGGAGGAAGAGAGAGGAAGAGCAGAGAGGAGGAAGAGAGAGGAGAAAGAGAGACAAAGAAGAGAGAGAAGGAAGAGAGAGGAGGAAGAGAGAGGAGGAAGAGTGAGGAGGAAGGGAGAGGACGAAGAGAGAGGAAGAAGTGAGAGGAAGAGGAGAGAGGAGGAAGAGAGAGGAGGAAGAGAGAGGAAGAGCAGAGAGGAGGAGGACAGAGGAGGAAGAGAGAGGAGGAAGAGAGATGAGGAAGAGAGAGGAGGAAGAGAGATGAGGAAGAGAGATGAGGGAGAGAGAGGAGGAAGAGAGAGGAGGAAGAGAGAGGAGGAAGAGAGAGGAAGATCAGAGAGGAGGAAGAGAGAGGAAGAGCAGAGAGGAGGAAGAGAGAGGAGGAAGAGAGAGGAGGAAGGGAGAGGAGGAAGAGAGAGCAGGAAGAGAGAGGAAGAGGAGAGAGGAGGAGAGAGGAGGAAGAGAGAGGAGGAAGAGAGAGGACGAAGAGAGAGGAAGAAGTGAGAGGAAGAGGAGAGAGGAGGAAGAGAGAGGAGGAAGAGAGAGGAGGAAGAGAGAGGAAGAGCAGAGAGGTGGAGGACAGAGGAGGAAGAGAGAGGAGGAAGAGAGAGGAAGAAGAGAGAGGAGGAAGAGAGAGGAAGAGGAGAGAGGAGGAGTGAGGAGGAAGAGAGAGGAGGAAGAGAGAGGAGGAAGAGAGAGGAGGAAGAGAGAGGAGGAAGAGAGAGGAGGAAGGGAGAGGAGGAAGAGAGAGGAGGAAGAGTGAGGAGGAAGGGAGAGGAGTAAGAGAGAGGAAGAGCAGAGAGGAGGAAGAGAGAGGAGAAAGAGAGACAAAGAAGAGAGAGAAGGAAGAGAGAGGAGGAAGAGAGAGGAGGAAGAGTGAGGAGGAAGGGAGAGGACGAAGAGAGAGGAAGAAGTGAGAGGAAGAGGAGAGAGGAGGAAGAGAGAGGAGGAAGAGAGAGGAAGAGCAGAGAGGAGGAGGACAGAGGAGGAAGAGAGAGGAGGAAGAGAGAGTAGGAAGAGAGAGGAGGAAGAGAGATGAGGAAGAGAGATGAGGAAGAGAGAGGAGGAAGAGAGAGGAGGAAGAGAGAGGAGGAAGGGAGAGGAGGAAGAGAGAGGAGGAAGAGTGAGGAGGAAGGGAGAGGAGGAAGAGAGATGAAGAGCAGAGAGGAGGAAGAGAGAGGAGAAAGAGAGACAAAGAAGAGAGAGAAGGAAGAGAGAGGAGGAAGAGAGAGGAGGAAGAGTGAGGAGGAAGGGAGAGGACGAAGAGAGAGGAAGAAGTGAGAGGAAGAGGAGAGAGGAGGAAGAGAGAGGAGGAAGAGAGAGGAAGAGCAGAGAGGAGGAGGACAGAGGAGGAAGAGAGAGGAGGAAGAGAGAGGAGCTAGAGAGAGGAAGAAGAGAGAGGAGAAAGAGAGAGGAAGAGGAGAGAGGAGGAGTGAGGAGGAAGAGAGAGGAGGAAGAGAGAGGAGGAAGAGAGATGAGGAAGAGAGAGGAGGAAGAGAGATGAGGAAGAGAGATGAGGGAGAGAGAGGAGGAAGAGAGAGGAGGAAGAGAGAGGAGGAAGAGAGAGGAAGATCAGAGAGGAGGAAGAGAGAGGAAGAGGAGAGAGGAGGAAGAGAGAGGAGGAAGAGAGAGGAGGAAGGGAGAGGAGGAAGAGAGAGCAGGAAGAGAGAGGAAGAGGAGAGAGGAGGAGAGAGGAGGAAGAGAGAGGAAGAAGAGAGAGGAGGAAGAGAGAGGAGGAAGAGAGAGGAGGAAGAGAGAGGACGAAGAGAGAGGAAGAAGTGAGAGGAAGAGTTGAGAGGAGGAAGAGAGAGGAGGAAGAGAGAGGAAGAGCAGAGAGGAGGAGGACAGAGGAGGAAGAGAGAGGAGGAAGAGAGAGGAGGAAGAGAGAGGAAGAAGAGAGAGGAGAAAGAGAGAGGAAGAGGAGAGAGGAGGAGTGAGGAGGAAGAGAGAGGAGGAAGAGAGAGGAGGAAGAGAGATGAGGAAGAGAGAGGAGGAAGAGAGATGAGGAAGAGAGATGAGGGAGAGAGAGGAGGAAGAGAGAGGAGGAAGAGAGAGGAGGAAGAGAGAGGAAGATCAGAGAGGAGGAAGAGAGAGGAAGAGGAGAGAGGAGGAAGAGAGAGGAGGAAGAGAGAGGAGGAAGGGAGAGGAGGAAGAGAGAGCAGGAAGAGAGAGGAAGAGGAGAGAGGAGGAAGAGAGAGGAAGAAGAGAGAGGAGGAAGAGAGAGGAGGAAGAGAGAGGAGGAAGAGAGAGGACGAAGAGAGAGGAAGAAGTGAGAGGAAGAAGTGAGAGGAAAGGGAGAGAGGAGGAAGAGAGAGGAGGAAGAGAGAGGAAGAGCAGAGAGGTGGAGGACAGAGGAGGAAGAGAGAGGAGGAAGAGAGAGGAAGAAGAGAGAGGAGGAAGAGAGAGGAAGAGGAGAGAGGAGGAGTGAGGAGGAAGAGTGAGGAGGAAGAGAGAGGAGGAAGAGAGAGGAGGAAGAGAGAGGAAGAGGAGAGAGGAGGAGAGAGGAGGAAAAGAGAGGAAGAAGAGAGAGGAGAAAGAGAGAGGAGGAAGAGAGACGAGGAAGAGAGAGGAGGAAGAGTGAGGAGGAAGGGAGAGGACGAAGAGAGAGGAAGAAGTTGGAGGAAGAGGAGAGAGGAGGAATTCAGAGGAGGAAGAGAGAGGAGGAAGAGAGAGGAGGAAGAGAGAGGAGGAGGAGAGAGGAGGAAGAGAGAGGAGGAAGAGTGAGGAGGAAGAGAGAGGAGGAAGAGAGAGGAGGAAGAGAGAGGAGGAAGAGAGAGGACGAAGAGAGAGGAGGAAGGGAGAGGAGGAAGAGAGAGCAGGAAGAGAGAGGAAGAGGAGAGAGGAGGAGAGAGGAGGAAGAGAGAGGAAGAAGAGAGAGGAGGAAGAGAGAGGAGGAAGAGAGAGGAGGAAGAGAGAGGACGAAGAGAGAGGAAGAAGTGAGAGGAAGAGGAGAGAGGAGGAAGAGAGAGGAGGAAGAGAGAGGAGGAAGAGAGAGGAAGAGCAGAGAGGTGGAGGACAGAGGAGGAAGAGAGAGGAGGAAGAGAGAGGAAGAAGAGAGAGGAGGAAGAGAGAGGAAGAGGAGAGAGGAGGAGTGAGGAGGAAGAGAGAGGAGGAAGAGAGAGGAGGAAGAGAGAGGAGGAAGAGAGAGGAAGAGGAGAGAGGAGGAAGGGAGAGGAGAAAGAGAAACGAGGAAGAGAGAGGAGGAAGGGAGAGGAGGAAGAGAGAGGAAGAGGAGAGAGCAGGAAGAGAGAGGAGAAAGAGAGAGGAGGAAGAGAGAGGAGCAAGAAAGAGGAGGAAGAGAGAGCAGGAAGAGAGAGGAGAAAGAGAGAGGAAGAGGAGAGAGGAGGAGAGAGGAGGAAGAGAGAGGAGGAAGAGAGAGTGGGAAGAGAGAGGAGGAAGAGAGAGGAGGAAGAGAGAGGAAGAAGAGAGAGGAGGAAGAGAGAGGAGGAAGAGAGAGGAAGAGCAGAGAGGAGGAGGACAGAGGAGGAAGAGAGAGGAGGAAGAGAGAGTAGGAAGAGAGAGGAGGAAGAGAGATGAGGAAGAGAGATGAGGAAGAGAGAGGAGGAAGAGAGAGGAGGAAGAGAGAGGAGGAAGGGAGAGGAGGAAGAGAGAGGAGGAAGAGTGAGGAGGAAGGGAGAGGAGTAAGAGAGAGGAAGAGCAGAGAGGAGGAAGAGAGAGGAGAAAGAGAGACAAAGAAGAGAGAGAAGGAAGAGAGAGGAGGAAGAGAGAGGAGGAAGAGTGAGGAGGAAGGGAGAGGACGAAGAGAGAGGAAGAAGTGAGAGGAAGAGGAGAGAGGAGGAAGAGAGAGGAGAAAGAGAGAGGAAGAGCAGAGAGGAGGAGGACAGAGGAGGAAGAGAGAGGAGGAAGAGAGATGAGGAAGAGAGATGAGGAAGAGAGAGGAGGAAGAGAGAGGAGGAAGAGAGAGGAGGAAGGGAGAGGAGGAAGAGAGAGGAGGAAGAGTGAGGAAGAGGAGAGAGGAGGAGTGAGGAGGAAGAGAGAGGAGGAAGAGAGAGGAGGAAGAGAGATGAGGAAGAGAGAGGAGGAAGAGAGATGAGGAAGAGGAGATGAGGGAGAGAGAGGAGGAAGAGAGAGGAGGAAGAGAGAGGAGGAAGAGAGAGGAAGATCAGAGAGGAGGAAGAGAGAGGAAGAGGAGAGAGGAGGAAGAGAGAGGAGGAAGAGAGAGGAGGAAGGGAGAGGAGGAAGAGAGAGCAGGAAGAGAGAGGAAGAGGAGAGAGGAGGAGAGAGGAGGAAGAGAGAGGAGGAAGAGAGAGGACGAAGAGAGAGGAAGAAGTGAGAGGAAGAGGAGAGAGGAGGAAGAGAGAGGAGGAAGAGAGAGGAGGAAGAGAGAGGAAGAGCAGAGAGGTGGAGGACAGAGGAGGAAGAGAGAGGAGGAAGAGAGAGGAAGAAGAGAGAGGAGGAAGAGAGAGGAAGAGGAGAGAGGAGGAGTGAGGAGGAAGAGAGAGGAGGAAGAGAGAGGAGGAAGAGAGAGGAGGAAGAGAGATGAGGAAGAGAGAGGAAGAAGAGAGAGGAGGAAGAGAGAGGAGGAAGGGAGAGGAGGAAGAGAGAGGAGGAAGAGTGAGGAGGAAGGGAGAGGAGTAAGAGAGAGGAAGAGCAGAGAGGAGGAAGAGAGAGGAGAAAGAGAGACAAAGAAGAGAGAGAAGGAAGAGAGAGGAGGAAGAGAGAGGAGGAAGAGTGAGGAGGAAGGGAGAGGACGAAGAGAGAGGAAGAAGTGAGAGGAAGAGGAGAGAGGAGGAAGAGAGAGGAGGAAGAGAGAGGAAGAGCAGAGAGGAGGAGGACAGAGGAGGAAGAGAGAGGAGGAAGAGAGAGGAGCTAGAGAGAGGAAGAAGAGAGAGGAGAAAGAGAGAGGAAGAGGAGAGAGGAGGAGTGAGGAGGAAGAGAGAGGAGGAAGAGAGAGGAGGAAGAGAGATGAGGAAGAGAGAGGAGGAAGAGAGATGAGGAAGAGAGATGAGGGAGAGAGAGGAGGAAGAGAGAGGAGGAAGAGAGAGGAGGAAGAGAGAGGAAGATCAGAGAGGAGGAAGAGAGAGGAAGAGGAGAGAGGAGGAAGAGAGAGGAGGAAGAGAGAGGAGGAAGGGAGAGGAGGAAGAGAGAGCAGGAAGAGAGAGGAAGAGGAGAGAGGAGGAGAGAGGAGGAAGAGAGAGGAAGAAGAGAGAGGAGGAAGAGAGAGGAGGAAGAGAGAGGAGGAAGAGAGAGGACGAAGAGAGAGGAGGAAGAGAGATGAGGAAGAGAGAGGAGGAAGAGAGATGAGGAAGAGAGATGAGGGAGAGAGAGGAGGAAGAGAGAGGAGGAAGAGAGAGGAGGAAGAGAGAGGAAGATCAGAGAGGAGGAAGAGAGAGGAAGAGGAGAGAGGAGGAAGAGAGAGGAGGAAGAGAGAGGAGGAAGGGAGAGGAGGAAGAGAGAGCAGGAAGAGAGAGGAAGAGGAGAGAGGAGGAGAGAGGAGGAAGAGAGAGGAAGAAGAGAGAGGAGGAAGAGAGAGGAGGAAGAGAGAGGAGGAAGAGAGAGGACGAAGAGAGAGGAAGAAGTGAGAGGAAAGGGAGAGAGGAGGAAGAGAGAGGAGGAAGAGAGAGGAAGAAGAGAGAGGAGGAAGAGAGGAAGAGGAGAGAGGAGGAGTGAGGAGGAAGAGAGAGGAGGAAGAGAGAGGAGGAAGAGAGAGGAGGAAGAGAGAGGAAGAGGAGAGAGGAGGAGAGAGGAGGAAGAGAGAGGAAGAAGAGAGAGGAGAAAGAGAGAGGAGGAAGAGAGACGAGGAAGAGAGAGGAGGAAGAGTGAGGAGGAAGGGAGAGGACGAAGAGAGAGGAAGAAGTTGGAGGAAGAGGAGAGAGGAGGAATTCAGAGGAGGAAGAGAGAGGAGGAAGAGAGAGGAGGAAGAGAGAGGAGGAGGAGAGAGGAGGAAGAGAGAGGAGGAAGAGTGAGGAGGAAGAGAGAGGAGGAAGAGAGAGTAGGAAGAGAGAGGAGGAAGAGAGAGGAGGAAGAGAGATGAGGAAGAGAGAGGAGGAAGAGAGAGGAGGAGAGAGAGGAGGAAGGGAGAGGAGGAAGAGAGAGCAGGAAGAGAGAGGAAGAGGAGAGAGGAGGAGAGAGGAGGAAGAGAGAGGAAGAAGAGAGAGGAGGAAGAGAGAGGAGGAAGAGAGAGGAGGAAGAGAGAGGAGGAAGAGAGATGAGGAAGAGAGAGGAGGAAGAGAGAGGAAGAAGAGAGAGGAAGAGTAGAGAGAAGGAAGAGAGAGGTGGAAGATTGAGGAGGAAGAGAGAGGAGGAAGCGAGAGGAGGAAGAGAGAGGAAGAGGAGAGAGGAAGAGGAGAGAGGAGGAGAGAGGAGGAAGAGAGAGGAGGAAGAGAGAGGAGGAAGAGAGAGGAAGAAGAGAGAGGAAGAGGAGAGAGGAGGAAGAGAGAGGAGGAAGAGAGAGGAAGAGCAGAGAGGAGGAGGACAGAGGAGGAAGAGAGAGGAGGAAGAGAGAGGAAGAGGAGAGAGGAGGAGTGACGAGGAAGAGAGAGGAGGAAGAGAGAGGAGGAAGAGAGATGAGGAAGAGAGAGGAGGAAGAGAGATGAGGAAGAGAGATGAGGGAGAGAGAGGAGGAAGAGAGAGGAGGAAGAGAGAGGAGGAAGAGAGAGGAAGATCAGAGAGGAGGAAGAGAGAGGAAGAAGAGAGAGGAGGAAGAGAGAGGAGGAAAAGAGATGAGGAAGAGAGAGGTGGAAGAGAGAGGAAGAGGAGAGAGGAGGAAGAGAGAGGAGGAAGAGAGAGGAGGAAGAGAGAGGAGGAAGAGAGAGGAAGAAGAGAGAGGAAGAGGAGAGAGGAGGAAGAGAGAGGAGGAAGAGAGAGGAGGTAGAGAGAGGAGGAAGAGAGAGGAGGAAGAGAGAGGAGGAAGAGAGAGGAAGAAGAGAGAGGAAGAGGAGAGAGGAGGAAGAGAGAGGAGGAAGAGAGAGGAGGTAGAGAGATGAGGAAGAGAGAGGAGGAAGAGAGAGGAGGAGAGAGAGGAGGAAGGGAGAGGAGGAAGAGAGAGCAGGAAGAGAGAGGAAGAGGAGAGAGGAGGAGAGAGGAGGAAGAGAGAGGAAGAAGAGAGAGGAGGAAGAGAGAGGAGGAAGAGAGAGGAGGAAGAGAGAGGAGGAAGAGAGATGAGGAAGAGAGAGGAGGAAGAGAGAGGAAGAAGAGAGAGGAAGAGTAGAGAGAAGGAAGAGAGAGGTGGAAGATTGAGGAGGAAGAGAGAGGAGGAAGCGAGAGGAGGAAGAGAGAGGAAGAGGAGAGAGGAAGAGGAGAGAGGAGGAGAGAGGAGGAAGAGAGAGGAGGAAGAGAGAGGAGGTAGAGAGAGGAGGAAGAGAGAGTAGGAAGAGAGAGGGGGAAGAGAGAGGAAGAAGAGAGAGGAAGAGTAGAGTGAAGGAAGAGAGAGGTGGAAGATTGAGGAGGAAGAGAGAGGAGGAAGCGAGAGGAGGAAGAGAGAGGAGGAAGAGAGAGGAGGAAGAGAGAGGAGGAAGAGAGAGGAGGAAGAGAGAGGAGGAAGAGAGAGGACGAAGAGAGAGGAAGAAGTGAGAGGAAGAGGACAGAGGAGGAAGAGAGAGGAGGAAGAGAGAGGAAGAAGAGAGAGGAGGAAGAGAGAGGAAGAGGAGAGAGGAGGAGTGAGGAGGAAGAGAGAGGAGGAAGAGAGAGGAGGAAGAGAGAGGAGGAAGAGAGAGGAGGAAGAGAGAGGAAGAGGAGAGAGGAGGAGAGAGGAGAAAGAGAGACGAGGAAGAGAGAGGAGGAAGAGAGAGGAGGAAGAGAGAGGAGGAAGAGAGAGGAGGAAGAGAGAGGACGAAGAGAGAGGAGGAAGGGAGAGGAGGAAGAGAGAGCAGGAAGAGAGAGCAGGAAGAGAGAGGAAGAGGAGAGAGGAGGAGAGAGGAGGAAGAGAGAGGAAGAAGAGAGAGGAGGAAGAGAGAGGAGGAAGAGAGAGGAGGAAGAGAGAGGACGAAGAGAGAGGAAGAAGTGAGAGGAAGAGGAGAGAGGAGGAAGAGAGAGGAGGAAGAGAGAGGAGGAAGAGAGAGGAAGAGCAGAGAGGTGGAGGACAGAGGAGGAAGAGAGAGGAGGAAGAGAGAGGAAGAAGAGAGAGGAGGAAGAGAGAGGAAGAGGAGAGAGGAGGAGTGAGGAGGAAGAGAGAGGAGGAAGAGAGAGGAGGAAGAGAGAGGAGGAAGAGAGAGGAAGAGGAGAGAGGAGGAGAGAGGAGGAAGAGAGAGGAAGAAGAGAGAGGAGAAAGAGAGAGGAGGAAGAGAGACGAGGAAGAGAGAGGAGGAAGAGTGAGGAGGAAGGGAGAGGACGAAGAGAGAGGAAGAAGTTGGAGGAAGAGGAGAGAGGAGGAATTCAGAGGAGGAAGAGAGAGGAGGAAGAGAGAGGAGGAAGAGAGAGGAGGAGGAGAAAGGAGGAAGAGAGAGGAGGAAGAGTGAGGAGGAAGAGAGAGGAGGAAGAGAGAGGAGGAAGAGAGAGGAGGAAGAGAGAGAAAGAGCAGAGAGGAGGAGAGAGGAGAAAGAGAGACGAGGAAGAGAGAGGAGGAAGAGAGAGGAGGAAGAGAGAGGAGGAAGAGAGAGGAGGAAGAGAGAGGAGGAAGAGAGAGGACGAAGAGAGAGGAGGAAGGGAGAGGAGGAAGAGAGAGCAGGAAGAGAGAGGAAGAGGAGAGAGGAGGAGAGAGGAGGAAGAGAGAGGAAGAAGAGAGAGGAGGAATTGAGAGGAGGAAGAGAGAGGAGGAAGAGAGAGGAGGAAGAGAGAGAAAGAGCAGAGAGGAGGAGAGAGGAGAAAGAGAGACGAGGAAGAGAGAGGAGGAAGAGAGAGGAGGAAGAGAGAGGAGGAAGAGAGAGGAGGAAGAGAGAGGAGGAAGAGAGAGGACGAAGAGAGAGGAAGAAGTGAGAGGAAGAGGAGAGAGGAGTAAGAGAGAGGAGGAAGAGAGAGGAGGAAGAGAGAGGAAGAGCAGAGAGGTGGAGGACAGAGGAGGAAGAGAGAGGAGAAAGAGAGAGGAAGAAGAGAGAGGAGGAAGAGAGAGGAAGAGGAGAGAGGAGGAGAGAGGAGGAAGAGAGAGGAAGAAGAGAGAGGAGAAAGAGAGAGGAGGAAGAGAGACGAGGAAGAGAGAGGAGGAAGAGTGAGGAGGAAGGGAGAGGACGAAGAGAGAGGAAGAAGTGAGAGGAAGAGGAGAGAGGAGGAAGAGAGAGGAGGAAGAGAGAGGAGGAGGAGAGAGGAGGAGGAGAGAGGAGGAAGAGAGAGGAGGAAGAGTGAGGAGGAAGAGAGAGGAGGAAGAGAGAGGAAGAGGAGAGAGGAGGAAGAGAGAGCAGGAAAAGAGTGGAGGAAGAGAGAGGAGGAAGAGAGAGGAGGAAGAGAGAGGAGGAAGAGAGAGGAAGAGGAGAGAGGAGGAATAGAGAAGAGGAAGAGAGAGGGAGAGAGGAGGAGAGAGGAGGAAGAGAGAGGACGAAGAGAGAGGAGGAAGAGAGAGGAGGAAGAGAGAGGAGGAAGAGAGAGGAGGAAGAGAGATGAGGAAGAGAGAGGAGGAAGAGAGAGGAAGAAGAGAGAGGAAGAGTAGAGAGAAGGAAGAGAGTGGTGGAAGATTGAGGAGGAAGAGAGAGGAGGAAGCGAGAGGAGGAAGAGAGAGGAAGAGGAGAGAGGAAGAGGAGAGAGGAGGAGAGAGGAGGAAGAGAGAGGAGGAAGAGAGAGGAGGAAGAGAGAGTAGGAAGAGAGAGGAGGAAGAGAGAGGAGGAAGAGAGATGAGGAAGAGAGAGGAGGAAGAGAGAGGAGGAGAGAGAGGAGGAAGGGAGAGGAGGAAGAGAGAGCAGGAAGAGAGAGGAAGAGGAGAGAGGAGGAGAGAGGAGGAAGAGAGAGGAAGAAGAGAGAGGAGGAAGAGAGAGGAGGAAGAGAGAGGAGGAAGAGAGAGGAGGAAGAGAGATGAGGAAGAGAGAGGAGGAAGAGAGAGGAAGAAGAGAGAGGAAGAGTAGAGAGAAGGAAGAGAGAGGTGGAAGATTGAGGAGGAAGAGAGAGGAGGAAGCGAGAGGAGGAAGAGAGAGGAAGAGGAGAGAGGAAGAGGAGAGAGGAGGAGAGAGGAGGAAGAGAGAGGAGGAAGAGAGAGGAGGAAGAGAGAGGAGGAAGAGAGAGGAGGAAGAGAGAGGAAGAAGAGAGAGGAAGAGGAGAGAGGAGGAAGAGAGAGGAGGAAGAGAGAGGAAGAGCAGAGAGGAGGAGGACAGAGGAGGAAGAGAGAGGAGGAAGAGAGAGGAAGAGGAGAGAGGAGGAGTGACGAGGAAGAGAGAGGAGGAAGAGAGAGGAGGAAGAGAGATGAGGAAGAGAGAGGAGGAAGAGAGATGAGGAAGAGAGATGAGGGAGAGAGAGGAGGAAGAGAGAGGAGGAAGAGAGAGGAGGAAGAGAGAGGAAGATCAGAGAGGAGGAAGAGAGAGGAAGAAGAGAGAGGAGGAAGAGAGAGGAGGAAAAGAGATGAGGAAGAGAGAGGTGGAAGAGAGAGGAAGAGGAGAGAGGAGGAAGAGAGAGGAGGAAGAGAGAGGAGGAAGAGAGAGGAGGAAGAGAGAGGAAGAAGAGAGAGGAAGAAGAGAGAGGAAGAGGAGAGAGGAGGAAGAGAGAGGAGGAAGAGAGAGGAAGAGCAGAGAGGAGGAGGACAGAGGAGGAAGAGAGAGGAGGAAGAGAGAGTAGGAAGAGAGAGGAGGAAGAGAGAGGAGGAAGAGAGAGGAAGATCAGAGAGGAGGAAGAGAGAGGAAGAGGAGAGAGAAGGAAGAGAGAGGAGGAAGAGAGAGCAGGAAGAGAGAGGAAGAGGAGAGAGGAGGAGAGAGGAGGAAGAGAGAGGAAGAAGAGAGAGGAGGAAGAGAGAGGAGGAAGAGAGAGGAGGAAGAGAGAGGAGGAAGAGAGATGAGGAAGAGAGAGGAGGAAGAGAGAGGAAGAAGAGAGAGGAAGAGTAGAGAGAAGGAAGAGAGAGGTGGAAGAGAGAGGAAGAGCAGAGAGGAGGAGGACAGAGGAGGAAGAGAGAGGAGGAAGAGAGAGGAAGAGGAGAGAGGAGGAGTGACGAGGAAGAGAGAGGAGGAAGAGAGAGGAGGAAGAGAGATGAGGAAGAGAGAGGAGGAAGAGAGATGAGGAAGAGAGATGAGGGAGAGAGAGGAGGAAGAGAGAGGAGGAAGAGAGAGGTGGAAGAGAGAGGAAGATCAGAGAGGAGGAAGAGAGAGGAAGAGGAGAGAGGAGGAAGAGAGAGGAGGAAAAGAGATGAGGAAGAGAGAGGTGGAAGAGAGAGGAAGAGGAGAGAGGAGGAAGAGAGAGGAGGAAGAGAGAGGAGGAAGAGAGAGGAGGAAGAGAGAGGAAGAAGAGAGAGGAAGAGGAGAGAGGAGGAAGAGAGAGGAGGAAGAGAGAGGAAGTAGAGAGAGGAGGAAGAGAGAGGAGGAAGAGAGAGGAGGAAGAGAGAGGAAGAGGAGAGAGGAGGAATAGAGAAGAGGAAGAGAGAGGGAGAGAGGAGGAGAGAGGAGGAAGAGAGAGGACGAAGAGAGAGGAGGTAGAGAGAGGAGGAGGAGAGAGGAGGAAGAGAGAGGGGGAAGAGAGAGGAAGAAGAGAGAGGAAGAGTAGAGTGAAGGAAGAGAGAGGTGGAAGATTGAGGAGGAAGACAGAGGAGGAAGCGAGAGGAGGAAGAGAGAGGAAGAGGAGAGAGGAAGAGGAGAGCGGAGGAGAGAGGAGGAAGAGAGAGGAGGAAGAGAGAGGAGGAAGAGAGAGGAGGAAGAGAGAGGAGGAAGAGAGAGGAAGAAGAGAGAGGAAGAGGAGAGAGGAGGAAGAGAGAGGAGGAAGAGAGAGGAAGAGCAGAGAGGATGAGGACAGAGGAGGAAGAGAGAGGAGGAAGAGAGAGGAAGAGGAGAGAGGAGGAATAGAGAAGAGGAAGAGAGAGGGAGAGAGAAGGAGAGAGGAGGAAGAGAGAGGACGAAGAGAGAGGAGATAGAGAGAGGAGGAAGAGAGAGGAGGAAGAGAGAGGGGGAAGAGAGAGGAAGAAGAGAGAGGAAGATGAGGGAGGAGGATGAGAGAGGAGTAAGAGAGAGGAGGAAGAGAGAGGAGGAAGAGAGAGGAAGAAGAGAGAGGAAGAGTAGAGTGAAGGAAGAGAGAGGTGGAAGATTGAGGAGGAAGAGAGAGGAGGAAGCGAGAGGAGGAAGAGAGAGGAAGAGGAGAGAGGAAGAGGAGAGAGGAGGAGAGAGGAGGAAGAGAGAGGAGGAAGAGAGAGGAGGAAGAGAGAGGAGGAAGAGAGAGGAAGAAGAGAGAGGAAGAGGAGAGAGGAGGAAGAGAGAGGAGGAAGAGAGAGGAAGAGCAGAGAGGAGGAGGACAGAGGAGGAAGAGAGAGGAGGAAGAGAGAGGAGCTAGAGAGAGGAGCAAGAAAGAGGAGGAAGAGAGAGGAAGAGGAGAGAGGAGGAATAGAGAAGAGGAAGAGAGAGGGAGAGAGGAGGAGAGAGGAGGAAGAGAGAGGACGAAGAGAGAGGAGGTAGAGAGAGGAGGAAGAGAGAGGAGGAAGAGAGAGGGGGAAGAGAGAGGAAGAAGAGAGAGGAAGATGAGGGAGGAGGATGAGAGAGGAGTAAGAGAGAGGAGGAAGAGAGAGGAAGAAGAGAGAGGAAGAGTAGAGTGAAGGAAGAGAGAGGTGGAAGATTGAGGAGGAAGAGAGAGGAGGAAGCGAGAGGAGGAAGAGAGAGGAAGAGGAGAGAGGAAGAGGAGAGAGGAGGAGAGAGGAGGAAGAGAGAGGAGGAAGAGAGAGGAGGAAGAGAGAGGAGGAAGAGAGAGGAGGAAGAGAGGAGGAAGAGAGAGGAGGAAGAGAGAGGAAGAAGAGAGAGGAAGAGGAGAGAGGAGGAAGAGAGAGGAGGAAAAGAGAGGAAGAGCAGAGAGGAGGAGGACAGAGGAGGAAGAGAGAGGAGGAAGAGAGAGGAGCTAGAGAGAGGAAGAAGAGAGAGGAGAAAGAGAGAGGAAGAGGAGAGAGGAGGAGTGAGGAGGAAGAGAGAGGAGGAAGAGAGAGGAGGAAGAGAGATGAGGAAGAGAGAGGAGGAAGAGAGATGAGGAAGAGAGATGAGGGAGAGAGAGGAGGAAGAGAGAGGAGGAAGAGAGAGGAGGAAGAGAGAGGAAGATCAGAGAGGAGGAAGACAGAGGAAGAGGAGAGAGGAGGAAGAGAGAGGAGGAAGAGAGAGGAGGAAGGGAGAGGAGGAAGAGAGAGCAGGAAGAGAGAGGAAGAGGAGAGAGGAGGAGAGAGGAGGAAGAGAGAGGAAGAAGAGAGAGGAGGAAGAGAGAGGAGGAAGAGAGAGGAGGAAGAGAGAGGAGGAAGAGAGAGAAAGAGCAGAGAGGAGGAGAGAGGAGAAAGAGAGACGAGGAAGAGAGAGGAGGAAGAGAGAGGAGGAAGAGAGAGGAGGAAGAGAGAGGAGGAAGAGAGAGTAGGAAGAGACAGGACGAAGAGAGAGGAAGAAGTGAGAGGAAGAGGAGAGAGGAGGAAGAGAGAGGAGGAAGAGAGAGGAGGAAGAGAGAGGAAGAGCAGAGAGGTGGAGGACAGAGGAGGAAGAGAGAGGAGGAAGAGAGAGGAAGAAGAGAGTGGAGGAAGAGAGAGGAAGAGGAGAGAGGAGGAGTGAGGAGGAAGAGAGAGGAGGAAGAGAGAGGAGGAAGAGAGAAGAGGAAGAGAGAGGAAGAGGAGAGAGGAGGAAGAGAGAGCAGGAAAAGAGTGGAGGAAGAGAGAGGAGGAAGAGAGAGGAGGAAGAGAGAGGAGGAAGAGAGAGGAAGAGGAGAGAGGAGGAATAGAGAAGAGGAAGAGAGAGGGAGAGAGGAGGAGAGAGGAGGAAGAGAGAGGAGGAAGAGAGAGGAGGAAGAGAGAGGAGGAAGAGAGAGGAGGAAGAGAGAGGAGGAAGAGAGAGGAGGAAGAGAGAGGAGGAAGAGAGAGGAAGAAGAGAGAGGAAGAGTAGAGAGAAGGAAGAGAGTGGTGGAAGATTGAGGAGGAAGAGAGAGGAGGAAGCGAGAGGAGGAAGAGAGAGGAAGAGGAGAGAGGAAGAGGAGAGAGGAGGAGAGAGGAGGAAGAGAGAGGAGGAAGAGAGAGGAGGAAGAGAGAGGAGGAAGAGAGAGGAGGAAGAGAGAGGAAGAAGAGAGAGGAAGAGGAGAGAGGAGGAAGAGAGAGGAGGAAGAGAGAGGAAGAGCAGAGAGGAGGAGGATAGAGGAGGAAGAGAGAGGAGGAAGAGAGAGGAGCTAGAGAGAGGAAGAAGAGAGAGGAGAAAGAGAGAGGAAGAGGAGAGAGGAGGAGTGACGAGGAAGAGAGAGGAGGAAGAGAGAGGAGGAAGAGAGATGAGGAAGAGAGAGGAGGAAGAGAGATGAGGAAGAGAGATGAGGGAGAGAGAGGAGGAAGAGAGAGGAGGAAGAGAGAGGAGGAAGAGAGAGGAAGATCAGAGAGGAGGAAGAGAGAGGAAGAGGAGAGAGGAGGAAGAGAGAGGAGGAAGAGAGAGGAGGAAGGGAGAGGAGGAAGAGAGAGCAGGAAGAGAGAGGAAGAGGAGAGAGGAGGAGAGAGGAGGAAGAGAGAGGAAGAAGAGAGAGGAGGAAGAGAGAGGAGGAAGAGAGAGGAGGAAGAGAGAGGAGGAAGAGAGAGGAGGAAGAGAGAGGAGGAAGAGAGGAGGAAGAGAGAGGAGGAAGAGAGAGGAAGAAGAGAGAGGAAGAGGAGAGAGGAGGAAGAGAGAGGAGGAAAAGAGAGGAAGAGCAGAGAGGAGGAGGACAGAGGAGGAAGAGAGAGGAGGAAGAGAGAGGAGCTAGAGAGAGGAAGAAGAGAGAGGAGAAAGAGAGAGGAAGAGGAGAGAGGAGGAGTGAGGAGGAAGAGAGAGGAGGAAGAGAGAGGAGGAAGAGAGATGAGGAAGAGAGAGGAGGAAGAGAGAGGAGGAAAAGAGATGAGGAAGAGAGAGGTGGAAGAGAGAGGAAGAGGAGAGAGGAGGAAGAGAGAGGAGGAAGAGAGAGGAGGAAGAGAGAGGAGGAAGAGAGAGGAAGAAGAGAGAGGAAGAAGAGAGAGGAAGAGGAGAGAGGAGGAAGAGAGAGGAGGAAGAGAGAGGAAGAGCAGAGAGGAGGAGGACAGAGGAGGAAGAGAGAGGAGGAAGAGAGAGTAGGAAGAGAGAGGAGGAAGAGAGAGGAGGAAGAGAGAGGAAGATCAGAGAGGAGGAAGAGAGAGGAAGAGGAGAGAGAAGGAAGAGAGAGGAGGAAGAGAGAGCAGGAAGAGAGAGGAAGAGGAGAGAGGAGGAGAGAGGAGGAAGAGAGAGGAAGAAGAGAGAGGAGGAAGAGAGAGGAGGAAGAGAGAGGAGGAAGAGAGAGGAGGAAGAGAGATGAGGAAGAGAGAGGAGGAAGAGAGAGGAAGAAGAGAGAGGAAGAGTAGAGAGAAGGAAGAGAGAGGTGGAAGAGAGAGGAAGAGCAGAGAGGAGGAGGACAGAGGAGGAAGAGAGAGGAGGAAGAGAGAGGAAGAGGAGAGAGGAGGAGTGACGAGGAAGAGAGAGGAGGAAGAGAGAGGAGGAAGAGAGATGAGGAAGAGAGAGGAGGAAGAGAGATGAGGAAGAGAGATGAGGGAGAGAGAGGAGGAAGAGAGAGGAGGAAGAGAGAGGTGGAAGAGAGAGGAAGATCAGAGAGGAGGAAGAGAGAGGAAGAGGAGAGAGGAGGAAGAGAGAGGAGGAAAAGAGATGAGGAAGAGAGAGGTGGAAGAGAGAGGAAGAGGAGAGAGGAGGAAGAGAGAGGAGGAAGAGAGAGGAGGAAGAGAGAGGAGGAAGAGAGAGGAAGAAGAGAGAGGAAGAGGAGAGAGGAGGAAGAGAGAGGAGGAAGAGAGAGGAAGTAGAGAGAGGAGGAAGAGAGAGGAGGAAGAGAGAGGAGGAAGAGAGAGGAAGAGGAGAGAGGAGGAATAGAGAAGAGGAAGAGAGAGGGAGAGAGGAGGAGAGAGGAGGAAGAGAGAGGACGAAGAGAGAGGAGGTAGAGAGAGGAGGAGGAGAGAGGAGGAAGAGAGAGGGGGAAGAGAGAGGAAGAAGAGAGAGGAAGAGTAGAGTGAAGGAAGAGAGAGGTGGAAGATTGAGGAGGAAGACAGAGGAGGAAGCGAGAGGAGGAAGAGAGAGGAAGAGGAGAGAGGAAGAGGAGAGCGGAGGAGAGAGGAGGAAGAGAGAGGAGGAAGAGAGAGGAGGAAGAGAGAGGAGGAAGAGAGAGGAGGAAGAGAGAGGAAGAAGAGAGAGGAAGAGGAGAGAGGAGGAAGAGAGAGGAGGAAGAGAGAGGAAGAGCAGAGAGGATGAGGACAGAGGAGGAAGAGAGAGGAGGAAGAGAGAGGAAGAGGAGAGAGGAGGAATAGAGAAGAGGAAGAGAGAGGGAGAGAGAAGGAGAGAGGAGGAAGAGAGAGGACGAAGAGAGAGGAGATAGAGAGAGGAGGAAGAGAGAGGAGGAAGAGAGAGGGGGAAGAGAGAGGAAGAAGAGAGAGGAAGATGAGGGAGGAGGATGAGAGAGGAGTAAGAGAGAGGAGGAAGAGAGAGGAGGAAGAGAGAGGAAGAAGAGAGAGGAAGAGTAGAGTGAAGGAAGAGAGAGGTGGAAGATTGAGGAGGAAGAGAGAGGAGGAAGCGAGAGGAGGAAGAGAGAGGAAGAGGAGAGAGGAAGAGGAGAGAGGAGGAGAGAGGAGGAAGAGAGAGGAGGAAGAGAGAGGAGGAAGAGAGAGGAGGAAGAGAGAGGAAGAAGAGAGAGGAAGAGGAGAGAGGAGGAAGAGAGAGGAGGAAGAGAGAGGAAGAGCAGAGAGGAGGAGGACAGAGGAGGAAGAGAGAGGAGGAAGAGAGAGGAGCTAGAGAGAGGAGCAAGAAAGAGGAGGAAGAGAGAGGAAGAGGAGAGAGGAGGAATAGAGAAGAGGAAGAGAGAGGGAGAGAGGAGGAGAGAGGAGGAAGAGAGAGGACGAAGAGAGAGGAGGTAGAGAGAGGAGGAAGAGAGAGGAGGAAGAGAGAGGGGGAAGAGAGAGGAAGAAGAGAGAGGAAGATGAGGGAGGAGGATGAGAGAGGAGTAAGAGAGAGGAGGAAGAGAGAGGAAGAAGAGAGAGGAAGAGTAGAGTGAAGGAAGAGAGAGGTGGAAGATTGAGGAGGAAGAGAGAGGAGGAAGCGAGAGGAGGAAGAGAGAGGAAGAGGAGAGAGGAAGAGGAGAGAGGAGGAGAGAGGAGGAAGAGAGAGGAGGAAGAGAGAGGAGGAAGAGAGAGGAGGAAGAGAGAGGAGGAAGAGAGGAGGAAGAGAGAGGAGGAAGAGAGAGGAAGAAGAGAGAGGAAGAGGAGAGAGGAGGAAGAGAGAGGAGGAAAAGAGAGGAAGAGCAGAGAGGAGGAGGACAGAGGAGGAAGAGAGAGGAGGAAGAGAGAGGAGCTAGAGAGAGGAAGAAGAGAGAGGAGAAAGAGAGAGGAAGAGGAGAGAGGAGGAGTGAGGAGGAAGAGAGAGGAGGAAGAGAGAGGAGGAAGAGAGATGAGGAAGAGAGAGGAGGAAGAGAGATGAGGAAGAGAGATGAGGGAGAGAGAGGAGGAAGAGAGAGGAGGAAGAGAGAGGAGGAAGAGAGAGGAAGATCAGAGAGGAGGAAGACAGAGGAAGAGGAGAGAGGAGGAAGAGAGAGGAGGAAGAGAGAGGAGGAAGGGAGAGGAGGAAGAGAGAGCAGGAAGAGAGAGGAAGAGGAGAGAGGAGGAGAGAGGAGGAAGAGAGAGGAAGAAGAGAGAGGAGGAAGAGAGAGGAGGAAGAGAGAGGAGGAAGAGAGAGGAGGAAGAGAGAGAAAGAGCAGAGAGGAGGAGAGAGGAGAAAGAGAGACGAGGAAGAGAGAGGAGGAAGAGAGAGGAGGAAGAGAGAGGAGGAAGAGAGAGGAGGAAGAGAGAGTAGGAAGAGACAGGACGAAGAGAGAGGAAGAAGTGAGAGGAAGAGGAGAGAGGAGGAAGAGAGAGGAGGAAGAGAGAGGAGGAAGAGAGAGGAAGAGCAGAGAGGTGGAGGACAGAGGAGGAAGAGAGAGGAGGAAGAGAGAGGAAGAAGAGAGTGGAGGAAGAGAGAGGAAGAGGAGAGAGGAGGAGTGAGGAGGAAGAGAGAGGAGGAAGAGAGAGGAGGAAGAGAGAAGAGGAAGAGAGAGGAAGAGGAGAGAGGAGGAAGAGAGAGCAGGAAAAGAGTGGAGGAAGAGAGAGGAGGAAGAGAGAGGAGGAAGAGAGAGGAGGAAGAGAGAGGAAGAGGAGAGAGGAGGAATAGAGAAGAGGAAGAGAGAGGGAGAGAGGAGGAGAGAGGAGGAAGAGAGAGGAGGAAGAGAGAGGAGGAAGAGAGAGGAGGAAGAGAGAGGAGGAAGAGAGAGGAGGAAGAGAGAGGAGGAAGAGAGAGGAGGAAGAGAGAGGAAGAAGAGAGAGGAAGAGTAGAGAGAAGGAAGAGAGTGGTGGAAGATTGAGGAGGAAGAGAGAGGAGGAAGCGAGAGGAGGAAGAGAGAGGAAGAGGAGAGAGGAAGAGGAGAGAGGAGGAGAGAGGAGGAAGAGAGAGGAGGAAGAGAGAGGAGGAAGAGAGAGGAGGAAGAGAGAGGAGGAAGAGAGAGGAAGAAGAGAGAGGAAGAGGAGAGAGGAGGAAGAGAGAGGAGGAAGAGAGAGGAAGAGCAGAGAGGAGGAGGATAGAGGAGGAAGAGAGAGGAGGAAGAGAGAGGAGCTAGAGAGAGGAAGAAGAGAGAGGAGAAAGAGAGAGGAAGAGGAGAGAGGAGGAGTGACGAGGAAGAGAGAGGAGGAAGAGAGAGGAGGAAGAGAGATGAGGAAGAGAGAGGAGGAAGAGAGATGAGGAAGAGAGATGAGGGAGAGAGAGGAGGAAGAGAGAGGAGGAAGAGAGAGGAGGAAGAGAGAGGAAGATCAGAGAGGAGGAAGAGAGAGGAAGAGGAGAGAGGAGGAAGAGAGAGGAGGAAGAGAGAGGAGGAAGGGAGAGGAGGAAGAGAGAGCAGGAAGAGAGAGGAAGAGGAGAGAGGAGGAGAGAGGAGGAAGAGAGAGGAAGAAGAGAGAGGAGGAAGAGAGAGGAGGAAGAGAGAGGAGGAAGAGAGAGGAGGAAGAGAGAGGAGGAAGAGAGAGGAGGAAGAGAGGAGGAAGAGAGAGGAGGAAGAGAGAGGAAGAAGAGAGAGGAAGAGGAGAGAGGAGGAAGAGAGAGGAGGAAAAGAGAGGAAGAGCAGAGAGGAGGAGGACAGAGGAGGAAGAGAGAGGAGGAAGAGAGAGGAGCTAGAGAGAGGAAGAAGAGAGAGGAGAAAGAGAGAGGAAGAGGAGAGAGGAGGAGTGAGGAGGAAGAGAGAGGAGGAAGAGAGAGGAGGAAGAGAGATGAGGAAGAGAGAGGAGGAAGAGAGAGGAGGAAGAGAGAGGAGGAAGAGAGAGGAGGAAGAGAGAGGAAGAAGAGAGAGGAAGAGTAGAGAGAAGGAAGAGAGTGGTGGAAGATTGAGGAGGAAGAGAGAGGAGGAAGCGAGAGGAGGAAGAGAGAGGAAGAGGAGAGAGGAAGAGGAGAGAGGAGGAGAGAGGAGGAAGAGAGAGGAGGAAGAGAGAGGAGGAAGAGAGAGGAGGAAGAGAGAGGAGGAAGAGAGAGGAAGAAGAGAGAGGAAGAGGAGAGAGGAGGAAGAGAGAGGAGGAAGAGAGAGGAAGAGCAGAGAGGAGGAGGACAGAGGAGGAAGAGAGAGGAGGAAGAGAGAGGAGCTAGAGAGAGGAAGAAGAGAGAGGAGAAAGAGAGAGGAAGAGGAGAGAGGAGGAGTGACGAGGAAGAGAGAGGAGGAAGAGAGAGGAGGAAGAGAGATGAGGAAGAGAGAGGAGGAAGAGAGATGAGGAAGAGAGATGAGGGAGAGAGAGGAGGAAGAGAGAGGAGGAAGAGAGAGGAGGAAGAGAGAGGAAGATCAGAGAGGAGGAAGACAGAGGAAGAGGAGAGAGGAGGAAGAGAGAGGAGGAAGAGAGAGGAGGAA
The DNA here is from genome assembly GCA_030819815.1 of Strix occidentalis. Classification (NCBI taxonomy): domain Eukaryota; kingdom Metazoa; phylum Chordata; class Aves; order Strigiformes; family Strigidae; genus Strix; species Strix occidentalis. The sequence continues at coordinate 62,887 of JASWHU010000238.1, forward strand.
GGGAGAGGAGGAAGAGAGAGCAGGAAGAGAGAGGAAGAGGAGAGAGGAGGAGAGAGGAGGAAGAGAGAGGAAGAAGAGAGAGGAGGAAGAGAGAGGAGGAAGAGAGAGGAGGAAGAGAGAGGAGGAAGAGAGAGAAAGAGCAGAGAGGAGGAGAGAGGAGAAAGAGAGACGAGGAAGAGAGAGGAGGAAGAGAGAGGAGGAAGAGAGAGGAGGAAGAGAGAGGAGGAAGAGAGAGTAGGAAGAGACAGGACGAAGAGAGAGGAAGAAGTGAGAGGAAGAGGAGAGAGGAGGAAGAGAGAGGAGGAAGAGAGAGGAGGAAGAGAGAGGAAGAGCAGAGAGGTGGAGGACAGAGGAGGAAGAGAGAGGAGGAAGAGAGAGGAAGAAGAGAGTGGAGGAAGAGAGAGGAAGAGGAGAGAGGAGGAGTGAGGAGGAAGAGAGAGGAGGAAGAGAGAGGAGGAAGAGAGAAGAGGAAGAGAGAGGAGGAAGAGAGAGGAAGAGGAGAGAGGAGGAGAGAGGAGGAAGAGAGAGGAAGAAGAAAGAGGAGGAAGAGAGAGGAGGAAGAGAGAGGAAGAGGAGAGAGGAGGAAGAGAGAGCAGGAAAAGAGTGGAGGAAGAGAGAGGAGGAAGAGAGAGGAGGAAGAGAGAGGAGGAAGAGAGAGGAAGAGGAGAGAGGAGGAATAGAGAAGAGGAAGAGAGAGGGAGAGAGGAGGAGAGAGGAGGAAGAGAGAGGACGAAGAGAGAGGAGGAAGAGAGAGGAGGAAGAGAGAGGAGGAAGAGAGAGGAGGAAGAGAGAGGAGGAAGAGAGAGGAGGAAGAGAGAGGAAGAAGAGAGAGGAAGAGTAGAGAGAAGGAAGAGAGTGGTGGAAGATTGAGGAGGAAGAGAGAGGAGGAAGCGAGAGGAGGAAGAGAGAGGAAGAGGAGAGAGGAAGAGGAGAGAGGAGGAGAGAGGAGGAAGAGAGAGGAGGAAGAGAGAGGAGGAAGAGAGAGGAGGAAGAGAGAGGAGGAAGAGAGAGGAAGAAGAGAGAGGAAGAGGAGAGAGGAGGAAGAGAGAGGAGGAAGAGAGAGGAAGAGCAGAGAGGAGGAGGACAGAGGAGGAAGAGAGAGGAGGAAGAGAGAGGAGCTAGAGAGAGGAAGAAGAGAGAGGAGAAAGAGAGAGGAAGAGGAGAGAGGAGGAGTGACGAGGAAGAGAGAGGAGGAAGAGAGAGGAGGAAGAGAGATGAGGAAGAGAGAGGAGGAAGAGAGATGAGGAAGAGAGATGAGGGAGAGAGAGGAGGAAGAGAGAGGAGGAAGAGAGAGGAGGAAGAGAGAGGAAGATCAGAGAGGAGGAAGAGAGAGGAAGAGGAGAGAGGAGGAAGAGAGAGGAGGAAGAGAGAGGAGGAAGGGAGAGGAGGAAGAGAGAGCAGGAAGAGAGAGGAAGAGGAGAGAGGAGGAGAGAGGAGGAAGAGAGAGGAAGAAGAGAGAGGAGGAAGAGAGAGGAGGAAGAGAGAGGAGGAAGAGAGAGGAGGAAGAGAGAGGAGGAAGAGAGAGGAGGAAGAGAGGAGGAAGAGAGAGGAGGAAGAGAGAGGAAGAAGAGAGAGGAAGAGGAGAGAGGAGGAAGAGAGAGGAGGAAAAGAGAGGAAGAGCAGAGACGAGGAGGACAGAGGAGGAAGAGAGAGGAGGAAGAGAGAGGAGCTAGAGAGAGGAAGAAGAGAGAGGAGAAAGAGAGAGGAAGAGGAGAGAGGAGGAGTGAGGAGGAAGAGAGAGGAGGAAGAGAGAGGAGGAAGAGAGATGAGGAAGAGAGAGGAGGAAGAGAGATGAGGAAGAGAGATGAGGGAGAGAGAGGAGGAAGAGAGAGGAGGAAGAGAGAGGAGGAAGAGAGAGGAAGATCAGAGAGGAGGAAGAGAGAGGAAGAGGAGAGAGGAGGAAGAGAGAGGAGGAAGAGAGAGGAGGAAGGGAGAGGAGGAAGAGAGAGCAGGAAGAGAGAGGAAGAGGAGAGAGGAGGAGAGAGGAGGAAGAGAGAGGAAGAAGAGAGAGGAGGAAGAGAGAGGAGGAAGAGAGAGGAGGAAGAGAGAGGAGGAAGAGAGAGAAAGAGCAGAGAGGAGGAGAGAGGAGAAAGAGAGACGAGGAAGAGAGAGGAGGAAGAGAGAGGAGGAAGAGAGAGGAGGAAGAGAGAGGAGGAAGAGAGAGTAGGAAGAGAGAGGACGAAGAGAGAGGAAGAAGTGAGAGGAAGAGGAGAGAGGAGGAAGAGAGAGGAGGAAGAGAGAGGAGGAAGAGAGAGGAAGAGCAGAGAGGTGGAGGACAGAGGAGGAAGAGAGAGGAGGAAGAGAGAGGAAGAAGAGAGTGGAGGAAGAGAGAGGAAGAGGAGAGAGGAGGAGTGAGGAGGAAGAGAGAGGAGGAAGAGAGAGGAGGAAGAGAGAAGAGGAAGAGAGAGGAGGAAGAGAGAGGAAGAGGAGAGAGGAGGAGAGAGGAGGAAGAGAGAGGAAGAAGAAAGAGGAGGAAGAGAGAGGAGGAAGAGAGAGGAAGAGGAGAGAGGAGGAAGAGAGAGCAGGAAAAGAGTGGAGGAAGAGAGAGGAGGAAGAGAGAGGAGGAAGAGAGAGGAGGAAGAGAGAGGAGGAAGAGAGAGGAAGAGGAGAGAGGAGGAATAGAGAAGAGGAAGAGAGAGGGAGAGAGGAGGAGAGAGGAGGAAGAGAGAGGACGAAGAGAGAGGAGGAAGAGAGAGGAGGAAGAGAGAGGAGGAAGAGAGAGGAGGAAGAGAGATGAGGAAGAGAGAGGAGGAAGAGAGAGGAAGAAGAGAGAGGAAGAGTAGAGAGAAGGAAGAGAGTGGTGGAAGATTGAGGAGGAAGAGAGAGGAGGAAGCGAGAGGAGGAAGAGAGAGGAAGAGGAGAGAGGAAGAGGAGAGAGGAGGAGAGAGGAGGAAGAGAGAGGAGGAAGAGAGAGGAGGAAGAGAGAGGAGGAAGAGAGAGGAGGAAGAGAGAGGAAGAAGAGAGAGGAAGAGGAGAGAGGAGGAAGAGAGAGGAGGAAGAGAGAGGAAGAGCAGAGAGGAGGAGGACAGAGGAGGAAGAGAGAGGAGGAAGAGAGAGGAGCTAGAGAGAGGAAGAAGAGAGAGGAGAAAGAGAGAGGAAGAGGAGAGAGGAGGAGTGACGAGGAAGAGAGAGGAGGAAGAGAGAGGAGGAAGAGAGATGAGGAAGAGAGAGGAGGAAGAGAGATGAGGAAGAGAGATGAGGGAGAGAGAGGAGGAAGAGAGAGGAGGAAGAGAGAGGAGGAAGAGAGAGGAAGATCAGAGAGGAGGAAGAGAGAGGAAGAGGAGAGAGGAGGAAGAGAGAAGAGGAAGAGAGAGGAGGAAGGGAGAGGAGGAAGAGAGAGCAGGAAGAGAGAGGAAGAGGAGAGAGGAGGAGAGAGGAGGAAGAGAGAGGAAGAAGAGAGAGGAGGAAGAGAGAGGAAGAAGAGAGAGGAAGAGGAGAGAGGAGGAAGAGAGAGGAGGAAGAGAGAGGAAGTAGAGAGAGGAGGAAGAGAGAGGAGGAAGAGAGAGGAGGAAGAGAGAGGAAGAGGAGAGAGGAGGAATAGAGAAGAGGAAGAGAGAGGGAGAGAGGAGGAGAGAGGAGGAAGAGAGAGGACGAAGAGAGAGGAGGTAGAGAGAGGAGGAGGAGAGAGGAGGAAGAGAGAGGGGGAAGAGAGAGGAAGAAGAGAGAGGAAGAGTAGAGTGAAGGAAGAGAGAGGTGGAAGATTGAGGAGGAAGACAGAGGAGGAAGCGAGAGGAGGAAGAGAGAGGAAGAGGAGAGAGGAAGAGGAGAGCGGAGGAGAGAGGAGGAAGAGAGAGGAGGAAGAGAGAGGAGGAAGAGAGAGGAGGAAGAGAGAGGAGGAAGAGAGAGGAAGAAGAGAGAGGAAGAGGAGAGAGGAGGAAGAGAGAGGAGGAAGAGAGAGGAAGAGCAGAGAGGATGAGGACAGAGGAGGAAGAGAGAGGAGGAAGAGAGAGGAAGAGGAGAGAGGAGGAATAGAGAAGAGGAAGAGAGAGGGAGAGAGAAGGAGAGAGGAGGAAGAGAGAGGACGAAGAGAGAGGAGATAGAGAGAGGAGGAAGAGAGAGGAGGAAGAGAGAGGGGGAAGAGAGAGGAAGAAGAGAGAGGAAGATGAGGGAGGAGGATGAGAGAGGAGTAAGAGAGAGGAGGAAGAGAGAGGAGGAAGAGAGAGGAAGAAGAGAGAGGAAGAGTAGAGTGAAGGAAGAGAGAGGTGGAAGATTGAGGAGGAAGAGAGAGGAGGAAGCGAGAGGAGGAAGAGAGAGGAAGAGGAGAGAGGAAGAGGAGAGAGGAGGAGAGAGGAGGAAGAGAGAGGAGGAAGAGAGAGGAGGAAGAGAGAGGAGGAAGAGAGAGGAAGAAGAGAGAGGAAGAGGAGAGAGGAGGAAGAGAGAGGAGGAAGAGAGAGGAAGAGCAGAGAGGAGGAGGACAGAGGAGGAAGAGAGAGGAGGAAGAGAGAGGAGCTAGAGAGAGGAGCAAGAAAGAGGAGGAAGAGAGAGGAAGAGGAGAGAGGAGGAATAGAGAAGAGGAAGAGAGAGGGAGAGAGGAGGAGAGAGGAGGAAGAGAGAGGACGAAGAGAGAGGAGGTAGAGAGAGGAGGAAGAGAGAGGAGGAAGAGAGAGGGGGAAGAGAGAGGAAGAAGAGAGAGGAAGATGAGGGAGGAGGATGAGAGAGGAGTAAGAGAGAGGAGGAAGAGAGAGGAAGAAGAGAGAGGAAGAGTAGAGTGAAGGAAGAGAGAGGTGGAAGATTGAGGAGGAAGAGAGAGGAGGAAGCGAGAGGAGGAAGAGAGAGGAAGAGGAGAGAGGAAGAGGAGAGAGGAGGAGAGAGGAGGAAGAGAGAGGAGGAAGAGAGAGGAGGAAGAGAGAGGAGGAAGGAGAGGAGGAAGAGAGGAGGAAGAGAGAGGAGGAAGAGAGAGGAAGAAGAGAGAGGAAGAGGAGAGAGGAGGAAGAGAGAGGAGGAAAAGAGAGGAAGAGCAGAGAGGAGGAGGACAGAGGAGGAAGAGAGAGGAGGAAGAGAGAGGAGCTAGAGAGAGGAAGAAGAGAGAGGAGAAAGAGAGAGGAAGAGGAGAGAGGAGGAGTGAGGAGGAAGAGAGAGGAGGAAGAGAGAGGAGGAAGAGAGATGAGGAAGAGAGAGGAGGAAGAGAGATGAGGGAGAGAGAGGAGGAAGAGAGAGGAGGAAGAGAGAGGAGGAAGAGAGAGGAGATCAGAGAGGAGGAAGACAGAGGAAGAGGAGAGAGGAGGAAGAGAGAGGAGGAAGAGAGAGGAGGAAGGGAGAGGAGGAAGAGAGAGCAGGAAGAGAGAGGAAGAGGAGAGAGGAGGAGAGAGGAGGAAGAGAGAGAGGAAGAAGAGAGAGGAGGAAGAGAGAGGAGGAAGAGAGAGGAGGAGAGAGAGGAGGAAGAGAGAGAAAGAGCAGAGAGGAGGAGAGAGGAGAAAGAGAGACGAGGAAGAGAGAGGAGGAAGAGAGAGGAGGAAGAGAGAGGAGGAAGAGAGAGGAGGAAGAGAGAGTAGGAAGAGACAGGACGAAGAGAGAGGAGAAGTGAGAGGAAGAGGAGAGAGGAGGAAGAGAGAGGAGGAAGAGAGAGGAGGAAGAGAGAGGAAGAGCAGAGAGGTGGAGGACAGAGGAGGAAGAGAGAGGAGGAAGAGAGAGGAAGAAGAGAGTGGAGGAAGAGAGAGGAAGAGGAGAGAGGAGGAGTGAGGAGGAAGAGAGAGGAGGAAGAGAGAGGAGGAAGAGAGAAGAGGAAGAGAGAGGAAGAGGAGAGAGGAGGAAGAGAGAGCAGGAAAGAGTGGAGGAAGAGAGAGGAGGAAGAGAGAGGAGGAAGAGAGAGGAGGAAGAGAGAGGAAGAGGAGAGAGGAGGAATAGAGAAGAGGAAGAGAGAGAGGGAGAGAGGAGGAGAGAGGAGGAAGAGAGAGGAGGAAGAGAGAGGAGGAAGAGAGAGGAGGAAGAGAGAGGAGGAAGAGAGAGGAGGAAGAGAGAGGAGGAAGAGAGAGGAGGAAGAGAGAGGAAGAAGAGAGAGGAAGAGTAGAGAGAAGGAAGAGAGTGGTGGAAGATTGAGGAGGAAGAGAGAGGAGGAAGCGAGAGGAGGAAGAGAGAGGAAGAGGAGAGAGGAAGAGGAGAGAGGAGGAGAGAGGAGGAAGAGAGAGGAGGAAGAGAGAGGAGGAAGAGAGAGGAGGAAGAGAGAGGAGGAAGAGAGAGGAAGAAGAGAGAGGAAGAGGAGAGAGGAGGAAGAGAGAGAGAGGAGGAAGAGAGAGGAAGAGCAGAGAGGAGGAGGATAGAGGAGGAAGAGAGAGGAGGAAGAGAGAGGAGCTAGAGAGAGGAAGAAGAGAGAGGAGAAAGAGAGAGGAAGAGGAGAGAGGAGGAGTGACGAGGAAGAGAGAGGAGGAAGAGAGAGGAGGAAGAGAGATGAGGAAGAGAGAGGAGGAAGAGAGATGAGGAAGAGAGATGAGGGAGAGAGAGGAGGAAGAGAGAGGAGGAAGAGAGAGGAGGAAGAGAGAGGAAGATCAGAGAGGAGGAAGAGAGAGGAAGAGGAGAGAGGAGGAAGAGAGAGGAGGAAGAGAGAGGAGGAAGGGAGAGGAGGAAGAGAGAGCAGGAAGAGAGAGGAAGAGGAGAGAGGAGGAGAGAGGAGGAAGAGAGAGGAAGAAGAGAGAGGAGGAAGAGAGAGGAGGAGAGAGAGGAGAAGAGAGAGGAGGAAGAGAGAGGAGGAAGAGAGAGGAGGAAGAGAGGAGGAAGAGAGAGGAGGAAGAGAGAGGAAGAAGAGAGAGGAAGAGGAGAGAGGAGGAAGAGAGAGGAGGAAAAGAGAGGAAGAGCAGAGAGGAGGAGGACAGAGGAGGAAGAGAGAGGAGGAAGAGAGAGGAGCTAGAGAGAGGAAGAAGAGAGAGGAGAAAGAGAGAGGAAGAGGAGAGAGGAGGAGTGAGGAGGAAGAGAGAGGAGGAAGAGAGAGGAGGAAGAGAGATGAGGAAGAGAGAGGAGGAAGAGAGAGGAGGAAGAGAGAGGAGGAAGAGAGAGGAGGAAGAGAGAGGAAGAAGAGAGAGGAAGAGTAGAGAGAAGGAAGAGAGTGGTGGAAGATTGAGGAGGAAGAGAGAGGAGGAAGCGAGAGGAGGAAGAGAGAGGAAGAGGAGAGAGGAAGAGGAGAGAGGAGGAGAGAGGAGGAAGAGAGAGGAGGAAGAGAGAGGAGGAAGAGAGAGGAGGAAGAGAGAGGAGGAAGAGAGAGGAAGAAGAGAGAGGAAGAGGAGAGAGGAGGAAGAGAGAGGAGGAAGAGAGAGGAAGAGCAGAGAGGAGGAGGACAGAGGAGGAAGAGAGAGGAGGAAGAGAGAGGAGCTAGAGAGAGGAAGAAGAGAGAGGAGAAAGAGAGAGGAAGAGGAGAGAGGAGGAGTGACGAGGAAGAGAGAGGAGGAAGAGAGAGGAGGAAGAGAGATGAGGAAGAGAGAGGAGGAAGAGAGATGAGGAAGAGAGATGAGGGAGAGAGAGGAGGAAGAGAGAGGAGGAAGAGAGAGGAGGAAGAGAGAGGAAGATCAGAGAGGAGGAAGACAGAGGAAGAGGAGAGAGGAGGAAGAGAGAGGAGGAAGAGAGAGGAGGAAGGGAGAGGAGGAAGAGAGAGCAGGAAGAGAGAGGAAGAGGAGAGAGGAGGAGAGAGGAGGAAGAGAGAGGAAGAAGAGAGAGGAGGAAGAGAGAGGAGGAAGAGAGAGGAGGAAGAGAGAGGAGGAAGAGAGAGAAAGAGCAGAGAGGAGGAGAGAGGAGAAAGAGAGACGAGGAAGAGAGAGGAGGAAGAGAGAGGAGGAAGAGAGAGGAGGAAGAGAGAGGAGGAAGAGAGAGTAGGAAGAGACAGGACGAAGAGAGAGGAAGAAGTGAGAGGAAGAGGAGAGAGGAGGAAGAGAGAGGAGGAAGAGAGAGGAGGAAGAGAGAGGAAGAGCAGAGAGGTGGAGGACAGAGGAGGAAGAGAGAGGAGGAAGAGAGAGGAAGAAGAGAGTGGAGGAAGAGAGAGGAAGAGGAGAGAGGAGGAGTGAGGAGGAAGAGAGAGGAGGAAGAGAGAGGAGGAAGAGAGAAGAGGAAGAGAGAGGAGGAAGAGAGAGGAAGAGGAGAGAGGAGGAGAGAGGAGGAAGAGAGAGGAAGAAGAGAGAGGAGGAAGAGAGAGGAGGAAGAGAGAGGAGGAAGAGAGAGGAGGAAGAGAGAGGAGGAAGAGAGAGGAGGAAGAGAGGAGGAAGAGAGAGGAGGAAGAGAGAGGAAGAAGAGAGAGGAAGAGGAGAGAGGAGGAAGAGAGAGGAGGAAAAGAGAGGAAGAGCAGAGAGGAGGAGGACAGAGGAGGAAGAGAGAGGAGGAAGAGAGAGGAGCTAGAGAGAGGAAGAAGAGAGAGGAGAAAGAGAGAGGAAGAGGAGAGAGGAGGAGTGAGGAGGAAGAGAGAGGAGGAAGAGAGAGGAGGAAGAGAGATGAGGAAGAGAGAGGAGGAAGAGAGAGGAGGAAGAGAGAGGAGGAAGAGAGAGGAGGAAGAGAGAGGAAGAAGAGAGAGGAAGAGTAGAGAGAAGGAAGAGAGTGGTGGAAGATTGAGGAGGAAGAGAGAGGAGGAAGCGAGAGGAGGAAGAGAGAGGAAGAGGAGAGAGGAAGAGGAGAGAGGAGGAGAGAGGAGGAAGAGAGAGGAGGAAGAGAGAGGAGGAAGAGAGAGGAGGAAGAGAGAGGAGGAAGAGAGAGGAAGAAGAGAGAGGAAGAGGAGAGAGGAGGAAGAGAGAGGAGGAAGAGAGAGGAAGAGCAGAGAGGAGGAGGACAGAGGAGGAAGAGAGAGGAGGAAGAGAGAGGAGCTAGAGAGAGGAAGAAGAGAGAGGAGAAAGAGAGAGGAAGAGGAGAGAGGAGGAGTGAGGAGGAAGAGAGAGGAGGAAGAGAGAGGAGGAAGAGAGATGAGGAAGAGAGAGGAGGAAGAGAGATGAGGGAGAGAGAGGAGGAAGAGAGAGGAGGAAGAGAGAGGAGGAAGAGAGAGGAAGATCAGAGAGGAGGAAGACAGAGGAAGAGGAGAGAGGAGGAAGAGAGAGGAGGAAGAGAGAGGAGGAAGGGAGAGGAGGAAGAGAGAGCAGGAAGAGAGAGGAAGAGGAGAGAGGAGGAGAGAGGAGGAAGAGAGAGGAAGAAGAGAGAGGAGGAAGAGAGAGGAGGAAGAGAGAGGAGGAAGAGAGAGGAGGAAGAGAGAGAAAGAGCAGAGAGGAGGAGAGAGGAGAAAGAGAGACGAGGAAGAGAGAGGAGGAAGAGAGAGGAGGAAGAGAGAGGAGGAAGAGAGAGGAGGAAGAGAGAGTAGGAAGAGACAGGACGAAGAGAGAGGAAGAAGTGAGAGGAAGAGGAGAGAGGAGGAAGAGAGAGGAGGAAGAGAGAGGAGGAAGAGAGAGGAAGAGCAGAGAGGTGGAGGACAGAGGAGGAAGAGAGAGGAGGAAGAGAGAGGAAGAAGAGAGTGGAGGAAGAGAGAGGAAGAGGAGAGAGGAGGAGTGAGGAGGAAGAGAGAGGAGGAAGAGAGAGGAGGAAGAGAGAAGAGGAAGAGAGAGGAAGAGGAGAGAGGAGGAAGAGAGAGCAGGAAAAGAGTGGAGGAAGAGAGAGGAGGAAGAGAGAGGAGGAAGAGAGAGGAGGAAGAGAGAGGAAGAGGAGAGAGGAGGAATAGAGAAGAGGAAGAGAGAGGGAGAGAGGAGGAGAGAGGAGGAAGAGAGAGGAGGAAGAGAGAGGAGGAAGAGAGAGGAGGAAGAGAGAGGAGGAAGAGAGAGGAGGAAGAGAGAGGAGGAAGAGAGAGGAGGAAGAGAGAGGAAGAAGAGAGAGGAAGAGTAGAGAGAAGGAAGAGAGTGGTGGAAGATTGAGGAGGAAGAGAGAGGAGGAAGCGAGAGGAGGAAGAGAGAGGAAGAGGAGAGAGGAAGAGGAGAGAGGAGGAGAGAGGAGGAAGAGAGAGGAGGAAGAGAGAGGAGGAAGAGAGAGGAGGAAGAGAGAGGAGGAAGAGAGAGGAAGAAGAGAGAGGAAGAGGAGAGAGGAGGAAGAGAGAGGAGGAAGAGAGAGGAAGAGCAGAGAGGAGGAGGATAGAGGAGGAAGAGAGAGGAGGAAGAGAGAGGAGCTAGAGAGAGGAAGAAGAGAGAGGAGAAAGAGAGAGGAAGAGGAGAGAGGAGGAGTGACGAGGAAGAGAGAGGAGGAAGAGAGAGGAGGAAGAGAGATGAGGAAGAGAGAGGAGGAAGAGAGATGAGGAAGAGAGATGAGGGAGAGAGAGGAGGAAGAGAGAGGAGGAAGAGAGAGGAGGAAGAGAGAGGAAGATCAGAGAGGAGGAAGAGAGAGGAAGAGGAGAGAGGAGGAAGAGAGAGGAGGAAGAGAGAGGAGGAAGGGAGAGGAGGAAGAGAGAGCAGGAAGAGAGAGGAAGAGGAGAGAGGAGGAGAGAGGAGGAAGAGAGAGGAAGAAGAGAGAGGAGGAAGAGAGAGGAGGAAGAGAGAGGAGGAAGAGAGAGGAGGAAGAGAGAGGAGGAAGAGAGAGGAGGAAGAGAGGAGGAAGAGAGAGGAGGAAGAGAGAGGAAGAAGAGAGAGGAAGAGGAGAGAGGAGGAAGAGAGAGGAGGAAAAGAGAGGAAGAGCAGAGAGGAGGAGGACAGAGGAGGAAGAGAGAGGAGGAAGAGAGAGGAGCTAGAGAGAGGAAGAAGAGAGAGGAGAAAGAGAGAGGAAGAGGAGAGAGGAGGAGTGAGGAGGAAGAGAGAGGAGGAAGAGAGAGGAGGAAGAGAGATGAGGAAGAGAGAGGAGGAAGAGAGAGGAGGAAGAGAGAGGAGGAAGAGAGAGGAGGAAGAGAGAGGAAGAAGAGAGAGGAAGAGTAGAGAGAAGGAAGAGAGTGGTGGAAGATTGAGGAGGAAGAGAGAGGAGGAAGCGAGAGGAGGAAGAGAGAGGAAGAGGAGAGAGGAAGAGGAGAGAGGAGGAGAGAGGAGGAAGAGAGAGGAGGAAGAGAGAGGAGGAAGAGAGAGGAGGAAGAGAGAGGAGGAAGAGAGAGGAAGAAGAGAGAGGAAGAGGAGAGAGGAGGAAGAGAGAGGAGGAAGAGAGAGGAAGAGCAGAGAGGAGGAGGACAGAGGAGGAAGAGAGAGGAGGAAGAGAGAGGAGCTAGAGAGAGGAAGAAGAGAGAGGAGAAAGAGAGAGGAAGAGGAGAGAGGAGGAGTGACGAGGAAGAGAGAGGAGGAAGAGAGAGGAGGAAGAGAGATGAGGAAGAGAGAGGAGGAAGAGAGATGAGGAAGAGAGATGAGGGAGAGAGAGGAGGAAGAGAGAGGAGGAAGAGAGAGGAGGAAGAGAGAGGAAGATCAGAGAGGAGGAAGACAGAGGAAGAGGAGAGAGGAGGAAGAGAGAGGAGGAAGAGAGAGGAGGAAGGGAGAGGAGGAAGAGAGAGCAGGAAGAGAGAGGAAGAGGAGAGAGGAGGAGAGAGGAGGAAGAGAGAGGAAGAAGAGAGAGGAGGAAGAGAGAGGAGGAAGAGAGAGGAGGAAGAGAGAGGAGGAAGAGAGAGAAAGAGCAGAGAGGAGGAGAGAGGAGAAAGAGAGACGAGGAAGAGAGAGGAGGAAGAGAGAGGAGGAAGAGAGAGGAGGAAGAGAGAGGAGGAAGAGAGAGTAGGAAGAGACAGGACGAAGAGAGAGGAAGAAGTGAGAGGAAGAGGAGAGAGGAGGAAGAGAGAGGAGGAAGAGAGAGGAGGAAGAGAGAGGAAGAGCAGAGAGGTGGAGGACAGAGGAGGAAGAGAGAGGAGGAAGAGAGAGGAAGAAGAGAGTGGAGGAAGAGAGAGGAAGAGGAGAGAGGAGGAGTGAGGAGGAAGAGAGAGGAGGAAGAGAGAGGAGGAAGAGAGAAGAGGAAGAGAGAGGAGGAAGAGAGAGGAAGAGGAGAGAGGAGGAGAGAGGAGGAAGAGAGAGGAAGAAGAGAGAGGAGGAAGAGAGAGGAGGAAGAGAGAGGAGGAAGAGAGAGGAGGAAGAGAGAGGAGGAAGAGAGAGGAGGAAGAGAGGAGGAAGAGAGAGGAGGAAGAGAGAGGAAGAAGAGAGAGGAAGAGGAGAGAGGAGGAAGAGAGAGGAGGAAAAGAGAGGAAGAGCAGAGAGGAGGAGGACAGAGGAGGAAGAGAGAGGAGGAAGAGAGAGGAGCTAGAGAGAGGAAGAAGAGAGAGGAGAAAGAGAGAGGAAGAGGAGAGAGGAGGAGTGAGGAGGAAGAGAGAGGAGGAAGAGAGAGGAGGAAGAGAGATGAGGAAGAGAGAGGAGGAAGAGAGAGGAGGAAGAGAGAGGAGGAAGAGAGAGGAGGAAGAGAGAGGAAGAAGAGAGAGGAAGAGTAGAGAGAAGGAAGAGAGTGGTGGAAGATTGAGGAGGAAGAGAGAGGAGGAAGCGAGAGGAGGAAGAGAGAGGAAGAGGAGAGAGGAAGAGGAGAGAGGAGGAGAGAGGAGGAAGAGAGAGGAGGAAGAGAGAGGAGGAAGAGAGAGGAGGAAGAGAGAGGAGGAAGAGAGAGGAAGAAGAGAGAGGAAGAGGAGAGAGGAGGAAGAGAGAGGAGGAAGAGAGAGGAAGAGCAGAGAGGAGGAGGACAGAGGAGGAAGAGAGAGGAGGAAGAGAGAGGAGCTAGAGAGAGGAAGAAGAGAGAGGAGAAAGAGAGAGGAAGAGGAGAGAGGAGGAGTGACGAGGAAGAGAGAGGAGGAAGAGAGAGGAGGAAGAGAGATGAGGAAGAGAGAGGAGGAAGAGAGATGAGGAAGAGAGATGAGGGAGAGAGAGGAGGAAGAGAGAGGAGGAAGAGAGAGGAGGAAGAGAGAGGAAGATCAGAGAGGAGGAAGACAGAGGAAGAGGAGAGAGGAGGAAGAGAGAGGAGGAAGAGAGAGGAGGAAGGGAGAGGAGGAAGAGAGAGCAGGAAGAGAGAGGAAGAGGAGAGAGGAGGAGAGAGGAGGAAGAGAGAGGAAGAAGAGAGAGGAGGAAGAGAGAGGAGGAAGAGAGAGGAGGAAGAGAGAGGAGGAAGAGAGAGAAAGAGCAGAGAGGAGGAGAGAGGAGAAAGAGAGACGAGGAAGAGAGAGGAGGAAGAGAGAGGAGGAAGAGAGAGGAGGAAGAGAGAGGAGGAAGAGAGAGTAGGAAGAGACAGGACGAAGAGAGAGGAAGAAGTGAGAGGAAGAGGAGAGAGGAGGAAGAGAGAGGAGGAAGAGAGAGGAGGAAGAGAGAGGAAGAGCAGAGAGGTGGAGGACAGAGGAGGAAGAGAGAGGAGGAAGAGAGAGGAAGAAGAGAGTGGAGGAAGAGAGAGGAAGAGGAGAGAGGAGGAGTGAGGAGGAAGAGAGAGGAGGAAGAGAGAGGAGGAAGAGAGAAGAGGAAGAGAGAGGAGGAAGAGAGAGGAAGAGGAGAGAGGAGGAGAGAGGAGGAAGAGAGAGGAAGAAGAAAGAGGAGGAAGAGAGAGGAGGAAGAGAGAGGAAGAGGAGAGAGGAGGAAGAGAGAGCAGGAAAAGAGTGGAGGAAGAGAGAGGAGGAAGAGAGAGGAGGAAGAGAGAGGAGGAAGAGAGAGGAAGAGGAGAGAGGAGGAATAGAGAAGAGGAAGAGAGAGGGAGAGAGGAGGAGAGAGGAGGAAGAGAGAGGACGAAGAGAGAGGAGGAAGAGAGAGGAGGAAGAGAGAGGAGGAAGAGAGAGGAGGAAGAGAGAGGAGGAAGAGAGAGGAGGAAGAGAGAGGAAGAAGAGAGAGGAAGAGTAGAGAGAAGGAAGAGAGTGGTGGAAGATTGAGGAGGAAGAGAGAGGAGGAAGCGAGAGGAGGAAGAGAGAGGAAGAGGAGAGAGGAAGAGGAGAGAGGAGGAGAGAGGAGGAAGAGAGAGGAGGAAGAGAGAGGAGGAAGAGAGAGGAGGAAGAGAGAGGAGGAAGAGAGAGGAAGAAGAGAGAGGAAGAGGAGAGAGGAGGAAGAGAGAGGAGGAAGAGAGAGGAAGAGCAGAGAGGAGGAGGACAGAGGAGGAAGAGAGAGGAGGAAGAGAGAGGAGCTAGAGAGAGGAAGAAGAGAGAGGAGAAAGAGAGAGGAAGAGGAGAGAGGAGGAGTGACGAGGAAGAGAGAGGAGGAAGAGAGAGGAGGAAGAGAGATGAGGAAGAGAGAGGAGGAAGAGAGATGAGGAAGAGAGATGAGGGAGAGAGAGGAGGAAGAGAGAGGAGGAAGAGAGAGGAGGAAGAGAGAGGAAGATCAGAGAGGAGGAAGAGAGAGGAAGAGGAGAGAGGAGGAAGAGAGAGGAGGAAGAGAGAGGAGGAAGGGAGAGGAGGAAGAGAGAGCAGGAAGAGAGAGGAAGAGGAGAGAGGAGGAGAGAGGAGGAAGAGAGAGGAAGAAGAGAGAGGAGGAAGAGAGAGGAGGAAGAGAGAGGAGGAAGAGAGAGGAGGAAGAGAGAGGAGGAAGAGAGAGGAGGAAGAGAGGAGGAAGAGAGAGGAGGAAGAGAGAGGAAGAAGAGAGAGGAAGAGGAGAGAGGAGGAAGAGAGAGGAGGAAAAGAGAGGAAGAGCAGAGACGAGGAGGACAGAGGAGGAAGAGAGAGGAGGAAGAGAGAGGAGCTAGAGAGAGGAAGAAGAGAGAGGAGAAAGAGAGAGGAAGAGGGAGAGAGGAGGAGTGAGGAGGAAGAGAGAGGAGGAAGAGAGAGGAGGAAGAGAGATGAGGAAGAGAGAGGAGGAAGAGAGATGAGGAAGAGAGATGAGGGAGAGAGAGGAGGAAGAGAGAGGAGGAAGAGAGAGGAGGAAGAGAGAGGAAGATCAGAGAGGAGGAAGAGAGAGGAAGAGGAGAGAGGAGGAAGAGAGAGGAGGAAGAGAGAGGAGGAAGGGAGAGGAGGAAGAGAGAGCAGGAAGAGAGAGGAAGAGGAGAGAGGAGGAGAGAGGAGGAAGAGAGAGGAAGAAGAGAGAGGAGGAAGAGAGAGGAGGAAGAGAGAGGAGGAAGAGAGAGGAGGAAGAGAGAGAAAGAGCAGAGAGGAGGAGAGAGGAGAAAGAGAGACGAGGAAGAGAGAGGAGGAAGAGAGAGGAGGAAGAGAGAGGAGGAAGAGAGAGTAGGAAGAGAGAGGACGAAGAGAGAGGAAGAAGTGAGAGGAAGAGGAGAGAGGAGGAAGAGAGAGGAGGAAGAGAGAGGAGGAAGAGAGAGGAAGAGCAGAGAGGTGGAGGACAGAGGAGGAAGAGAGAGGAGGAAGAGAGAGGAAGAAGAGAGTGGAGGAAGAGAGAGGAAGAGGAGAGAGGAGGAGTGAGGAGGAAGAGAGAGGAGGAAGAGAGAGGAGGAAGAGAGAAGAGGAAGAGAGAGGAGGAAGAGAGAGGAAGAGGAGAGAGGAGGAGAGAGGAGGAAGAGAGAGGAAGAAGAAAGAGGAGGAAGAGAGAGGAGGAAGAGAGAGGAAGAGGAGAGAGGAGGAAGAGAGAGCAGGAAAAGAGTGGAGGAAGAGAGAGGAGGAAGAGAGAGGAGGAAGAGAGAGGAGGAAGAGAGAGGAGGAAGAGAGAGGAAGAGGAGAGAGGAGGAATAGAGAAGAGGAAGAGAGAGGGAGAGAGGAGGAGAGAGGAGGAAGAGAGAGGACGAAGAGAGAGGAGGAAGAGAGAGGAGGAAGAGAGAGGAGGAAGAGAGAGGAGGAAGAGAGATGAGGAAGAGAGAGGAGGAAGAGAGAGGAAGAAGAGAGAGGAAGAGTAGAGAGAAGGAAGAGAGTGGTGGAAGATTGAGGAGGAAGAGAGAGGAGGAAGCGAGAGGAGGAAGAGAGAGGAAGAGGAGAGAGGAAGAGGAGAGAGGAGGAGAGAGGAGGAAGAGAGAGGAGGAAGAGAGAGGAGGAAGAGAGAGGAGGAAGAGAGAGGAGGAAGAGAGAGGAAGAAGAGAGAGGAAGAGGAGAGAGGAGGAAGAGAGAGGAGGAAGAGAGAGGAAGAGCAGAGAGGAGGAGGACAGAGGAGGAAGAGAGAGGAGGAAGAGAGAGGAGCTAGAGAGAGGAAGAAGAGAGAGGAGAAAGAGAGAGGAAGAGGAGAGAGGAGGAGTGACGAGGAAGAGAGAGGAGGAAGAGAGAGGAGGAAGAGAGATGAGGAAGAGAGAGGAGGAAGAGAGATGAGGAAGAGAGATGAGGGAGAGAGAGGAGGAAGAGAGAGGAGGAAGAGAGAGGAGGAAGAGAGAGGAAGATCAGAGAGGAGGAAGAGAGAGGAAGAGGAGAGAGGAGGAAGAGAGAAGAGGAAGAGAGAGGAGGAAGGGAGAGGAGGAAGAGAGAGCAGGAAGAGAGAGGAAGAGGAGAGAGGAGGAGAGAGGAGGAAGAGAGAGGAAGAAGAGAGAGGAGGAAGAGAGAGGAGGAAGAGAGAGGAGGAAGAGAGAGGAGGAAGAGAGAGAAAGAGCAGAGAGGAGGAGAGAGGAGAAAGAGAGACGAGGAAGAGAGAGGAGGAAGAGAGAGGAGGAAGAGAGAGGAGGAAGAGAGAGGAGGAAGAGAGAGGAGGAAGGGTGAGGAGGAAGAGAGAGGACGAAGAGAGAGGAAGAAGTGAGAGGAAGAGGAGAGAGGAGGAAGAGAGAGGAGGAAGAGAGAGGAGGAAGAGAGAGGAAGAGCAGAGAGGTGGTGGACAGAGGAGGAAGAGAGAGGAGGAAGAGAGAGGAGGTAGAGAGAGGAAGAAGAGAGAGGAGGAAGAGAGAGGAAGAGGAGAGAGGAGGAGTGAGGAGGAAGAGAGAGGAGGAAGAGAGAGGAGGAAGAGTGAGGAGGAAGAGAGAGGAGGAAGAGAGAGGAAGAGGAGAGAGGAGCAGAGAGGAGGAAGAGAGAGGAAGAAGAGAGAGGAGGAAGAGAGAGGAGGAAGAGAGAGGAGGAAGAGTGAGGAGGAAGGGAGAGGAGGAAGAGAGAGGAAGAGCAGAGAGGAGGAAGAGAGAGGAGAAAGAGAGACAAAGAAGAGAGAGAAGGAAGAGAGAGGATGAAGAGAGAGGAGGAAGAGTGAGGAGGAAGGGAGAGGACGAAGAGAGAGGAATAAGTGAGAGGAAGAGGAGAGAGGAGGAAGACAGAGGAAGAGGAGAGAGTAGGAAGTAGAGAAGAGGAAGAGAGAGGAGGAAGAGGGAGGAGGAAGAGAGAGGAGGAAGAGAGAGGAAGAGGAGAGAGGAAGAAGGGAGAGGAGAAAGAGAGAGGAGGAAGAGAGATGAGGAAGAGAGAGGAGGAAGACTGAGGAGGAAGAGAGAGGAGGAAGAGAGAGGAAGAGGAGAGAGGAGGAAGAGAGAGGAGGAAGAGAGAGGAGGAAGAGAGAGGAGGAAGAGAGAGGAAGAGGAGAGAGTAGGAAGAGAGAGGAGGAAAAGAGTGGAGGAAGAGAGAGGAGGAAGAGAGAGGAGGAAGAGAGAGGAGGAAGAGAGAGGAAGAGGAGAGAGGAGGAATAGAGAAGAGGAAGAGAGAGGGAGAGAGGAGGAGAGAGGAGGAAGAGAGAGGAGGAAGAGAGAGGAGGAAGAGAGAGGAGGAAAAGAGATGAGGAAGAGAGAGGTGGAAGAGAGAGGAAGAGGAGAGAGGAGGAAGAGAGAGGAGGAAGAGAGAGGAGGAAGAGAGAGGAAGAAGAGACAGGAAGAGGAGAGGGGAGGAAGAGAGAGGAGGAAGAGAGAGGAGGTAGAGAGAGGAGGAAGAGAGAGGAGGAAGAGAGAGGAAGAGGAGAGAGGAGGAATAGAAAAGAGGAAGAGAGAGGGAGAGAGGAGGAGAGAGGAGGAAGAGAGAGGACGAAGAGAGAGGAGGTAGAGAGAGGAGGAAGAGAGAGGAGGAAGAGAGAGGGGGAAGAGAGAGGAAGAAGAGAGAGGAAGATGAGGGAGGAGGATGAGAGAGGAGGAAGAGAGAGGAGGAAGAGAGAGGAAGAAGAGAGAGGAAGAGGAGAGAGGAGGAAGAGAGAGGAGGAAGAGAGAGGAGGTAGAGAGAGGAAGAAGAGAGAGGAGGAAGAGAGAGGAAGAGGAGAGAGGAGGAGTGAGGAGGAAGAGAGAGGAGGAAGAGAGAGGAGGAAGAGAGAGGAGGAAGAGAGAGGAAGAGGAGAGAGGAGGAAGGGAGAGGAGAAAGAGAGACGAGGAAGAGAGAGGAGGAAGGGAGAGGAGGAAGAGAGAGGAAGAGGAGAGAGCAGGAAGAGAGAGGAGAAAGAGAGAGGAGGAAGAGAGAGGAGCAAGAAAGAGGAGGAAGAGAGAGCAGGAAGAGAGAGGAGAAAGAGAGAGGAAGAGGAGAGAGGAGGAGAGAGGAGGAAGAGAGAGGAGGAAGAGAGAGTGGGAAGAGAGAGGAGGAAGAGAGAGGAGGAAGAGAGAGGAAGAAGAGAGAGGAAGAGTAGAGTGAAGGAAGAGAGGTGGAAGATTGAGGAGGAAGAGAGAGGAGGAAGCGAGAGGAGGAAGAGAGAGGAAGAGGAGAGAGGAAGAGGAGAGAGGAGGAAGAGAGAGGAGGAAGAGAGAGGAGGAAGAGACAGGAGGAAGAGAGAGGAGGAAGAGAGAGGAAGAAGAGAGAGGAGGAAGAGAGAGGAGGAAGAGAGAGGAAGAGCAGAGAGGAGGAGGACAGAGGAGGAAGAGAGAGGAGGAAGAGAGAGTAGGAAGAGAGAGGAGGAAGAGAGATGAGGAAGAGAGATGAGGAAGAGAGAGGAGGAAGAGAGAGGAGGAAGAGAGAGGAGGAAGGGAGAGGAGGAAGAGAGAGGAGGAAGAGTGAGGAGGAAGGGAGAGGAGTAAGAGAGAGGAAGAGCAGAGAGGAGGAAGAGAGAGGAGAAAGAGAGACAAAGAAGAGAGAGAAGGAAGAGAGAGGAGGAAGAGAGAGGAGGAAGAGTGAGGAGGAAGGGAGAGGACGAAGAGAGAGGAAGAAGTGAGAGGAAGAGGAGAGAGGAGGAAGAGAGAGGAGGAAGAGAGAGGAAGAGCAGAGAGGAGGAGGACAGAGGAGGAAGAGAGAGGAGGAAGAGAGAGTAGGAAGAGAGAGGAGGAAGAGAGATGAGGAAGAGAGATGAGGAAGAGAGAGGAGGAAGAGAGAGGAGGAAGAGAGAGGAGGAAGGGAGAGGAGGAAGAGAGAGGAGGAAGAGTGAGGAGGAAGGGAGAGGAGGAAGAGAGAGGAAGAGCAGAGAGGAGGAAGAGAGAGGAGAAAGAGAGACAAAGAAGAGAGAGAAGGAAGAGAGAGGAGGAAGAGAGAGGAGGAAGAGTGAGGAGGAAGGGAGAGGACGAAGAGAGAGGAAGAAGTGAGAGGAAGAGGAGAGAGGAGGAAGAGAGAGGAGGAAGAGAGAGGAAGAGCAGAGAGGAGGAGGACAGAGGAGGAAGAGAGAGGAGGAAGAGAGATGAGGAAGAGAGAGGAGGAAGAGAGATGAGGAAGAGAGATGAGGGAGAGAGAGGAGGAAGAGAGAGGAGGAAGAGAGAGGAGGAAGAGAGAGGAAGATCAGAGAGGAGGAAGAGAGAGGAAGAGCAGAGAGGAGGAAGAGAGAGGAGGAAGAGAGAGGAGGAAGGGAGAGGCGGAAGAGAGAGCAGGAAGAGAGAGGAAGAGGAGAGAGGAGGAGAGAGGAGGAAGAGAGAGGAGGAAGAGAGAGGACGAAGAGAGAGGAAGAAGTGAGAGGAAGAGGAGAGAGGAGGAAGAGAGAGGAGGAAGAGAGAGGAGGAAGAGAGAGGAAGAGCAGAGAGGTGGAGGACAGAGGAGGAAGAGAGAGGAGGAAGAGAGAGGAAGAAGAGAGAGGAGGAAGAGAGAGGAAGAGGAGAGAGGAGGAGTGAGGAGGAAGAGAGAGGAGGAAGAGAGAGGAGGAAGAGAGAGGAGGAAGAGAGAGGAGGAAGAGAGAGGAGGAAGGGAGAGGAGGAAGAGAGAGGAGGAAGAGTGAGGAGGAAGGGAGAGGAGTAAGAGAGAGGAAGAGCAGAGAGGAGGAAGAGAGAGGAGAAAGAGAGACAAAGAAGAGAGAGAAGGAAGAGAGAGGAGGAAGAGAGAGGAGGAAGAGTGAGGAGGAAGGGAGAGGACGAAGAGAGAGGAAGAAGTGAGAGGAAGAGGAGAGAGGAGGAAGAGAGAGGAGGAAGAGAGAGGAAGAGCAGAGAGGAGGAGGACAGAGGAGGAAGAGAGAGGAGGAAGAGAGAGTAGGAAGAGAGAGGAGGAAGAGAGATGAGGAAGAGAGATGAGGAAGAGAGAGGAGGAAGAGAGAGGAGGAAGAGAGAGGAGGAAGGGAGAGGAGGAAGAGAGAGGAGGAAGAGTGAGGAGGAAGGGAGAGGAGGAAGAGAGAGGAAGAGCAGAGAGGAGGAAGAGAGAGGAGAAAGAGAGACAAAGAAGAGAGAGAAGGAAGAGAGAGGAGGAAGAGAGAGGAGGAAGAGTGAGGAGGAAGGGAGAGGACGAAGAGAGAGGAAGAAGTGAGAGGAAGAGGAGAGAGGAGGAAGAGAGAGGAGGAAGAGAGAGGAAGAGCAGAGAGGAGGAGGACAGAGGAGGAAGAGAGAGGAGGAAGAGAGAGGAGCTAGAGAGAGGAAGAAGAGAGAGGAGAAAGAGAGAGGAAGAGGAGAGAGGAGGAGTGAGGAGGAAGAGAGAGGAGGAAGAGAGAGGAGGAAGAGTGATGAGGAAGAGAGAGGAGGAAGAGAGATGAGGAAGAGAGATGAGGGAGAGAGAGGAGGAAGAGAGAGGAGGAAGAGAGAGGAGGAAGAGAGAGGAAGATCAGAGAGGAGGAAGAGAGAGGAAGAGGAGAGAGGAGGAAGAGAGAGGAGGAAGAGAGAGGAGGAAGGGAGAGGAGGAAGAGAGAGCAGGAAGAGAGAGGAAGAGGAGAGAGGAGGAGAGAGGAGGAAGAGAGAGGAAGAAGAGAGAGGAGGAAGAGAGAGGAGGAAGAGAGAGGAGGAAGAGAGAGGACGAAGAGAGAGGAAGAAGTGAGAGGAAGAGTTGAGAGGAGGAAGAGAGAGGAGGAAGAGAGAGGAAGAGCAGAGAGGAGGAGGACAGAGGAGGAAGAGAGAGGAGGAAGAGAGAGGAGGAAGAGAGAGGAAGAAGAGAGAGGAGAAAGAGAGAGGAAGAGGAGAGAGGAGGAGTGAGGAGGAAGAGAGAGGAGGAAGAGAGAGGAGGAAGAGAGATGAGGAAGAGAGAGGAGGAAGAGAGATGAGGAAGAGAGATGAGGGAGAGAGAGGAGGAAGAGAGAGGAGGAAGAGAGAGGAGGAAGAGAGAGGAAGATCAGAGAGGAGGAAGAGAGAGGAAGAGGAGAGAGGAGGAAGAGAGAGGAGGAAGAGAGAGGAGGAAGGGAGAGGAGGAAGAGAGAGCAGGAAGAGAGAGGAAGAGGAGAGAGGAGGAAGAGAGAGGAAGAAGAGAGAGGAGGAAGAGAGAGGAGGAAGAGAGAGGAGGAAGAGAGAGGACGAAGAGAGAGGAAGAAGTGAGAGGAAGAATTGAGAGGAAAGGGAGAGAGGAGGAAGAGAGAGGAGGAAGAGAGAGGAAGAGCAGAGAGGTGGAGGACAGAGGAGGAAGAGAGAGGAGGAAGAGAGAGGAAGAAGAGAGAGGAGGAAGAGAGAGGAAGAGGAGAGAGGAGGAGTGAGGAGGAAGAGAGAGGAGGAAGAGAGAGGAGGAAGAGAGAGGAGGAAGAGAGAGGAAGAGGAGAGAGGAGGAGAGAGGAGGAAAAGAGAGGAAGAAGAGAGAGGAGAAAGAGAGAGGAGGAAGAGAGACGAGGAAGAGAGAGGAGGAAGAGTGAGGAGGAAGGGAGAGGACGAAGAGAGAGGAAGAAGTTGGAGGAAGAGGAGAGAGGAGGAATTCAGAGGAGGAAGAGAGAGGAGGAAGAGAGAGGAGGAAGAGAGAGGAGGAGGAGAGAGGAGGAAGAGAGAGGAGGAAGAGTGAGGAGGAAGAGAGAGGAGGAAGAGAGAGGAGGAAGAGAGAGGAGGAAGAGAGAGGACGAAGAGAGAGGAGGAAGGGAGAGGAGGAAGAGAGAGCAGGAAGAGAGAGGAAGAGGAGAGAGGAGGAGAGAGGAGGAAGAGAGAGGAAGAAGAGAGAGGAGGAAGAGAGAGGAGGAAGAGAGAGGAGGAAGAGAGAGGACGAAGAGAGAGGAAGAAGTGAGAGGAAGAGGAGAGAGGAGGAAGAGAGAGGAGGAAGAGAGAGGAGGAAGAGAGAGGAAGAGCAGAGAGGTGGAGGACAGAGGAGGAAGAGAGAGGAGGAAGAGAGAGGAAGAAGAGAGAGGAGGAAGAGAGAGGAAGAGGAGAGAGGAGGAGTGAGGAGGAAGAGAGAGGAGGAAGAGAGAGGAGGAAGAGAGAGGAGGAAGAGAGAGGAAGAGGAGAGAGGAGGAAGGGAGAGGAGAAAGAGAAACGAGGAAGAGAGAGGAGGAAGGGAGAGGAGGAAGAGAGAGGAAGAGGAGAGAGCGGGAAGAGAGAGGAGAAAGAGAGAGGAGGAAGAGAGAGGAGCAAGAAAGAGGAGGAAGAGAGAGCAGGAAGAGAGAGGAGAAAGAGAGAGGAAGAGGAGAGAGGAGGAGAGAGGAGGAAGAGAGAGGAGGAAGAGAGAGTGGGAAGAGAGAGGAGGAAGAGAGAGGAGGAAGAGAGAGGAAGAAGAGAGAGGAAGAGTAGAGTGAAGGAAGAGAGGTGGAAGATTGAGGAGGAAGAGAGAGGAGGAAGCGAGAGGAGGAAGAGAGAGGAAGAGGAGAGAGGAAGAGGAGAGAGGAGGAAGAGAGAGGAGGAAGAGAGAGGAGGAAGAGAGAGGAGGAAGAGAGAGGAGGAAGAGAGAGGAAGAAGAGAGAGGAGGAAGAGAGAGGAGGAAGAGAGAGGAAGAGCAGAGAGGAGGAGGACAGAGGAGGAAGAGAGAGGAGGAAGAGAGAGTAGGAAGAGAGAGGAGGAAGAGAGATGAGGAAGAGAGATGAGGAAGAGAGAGGAGGAAGAGAGAGGAGGAAGAGAGAGGAGGAAGGGAGAGGAGGAAGAGAGAGGAGGAAGAGTGAGGAGGAAGGGAGAGGAGTAAGAGAGAGGAAGAGCAGAGAGGAGGAAGAGAGAGGAGAAAGAGAGACAAAGAAGAGAGAGAAGGAAGAGAGAGGAGGAAGAGAGAGGAGGAAGAGTGAGGAGGAAGGGAGAGGACGAAGAGAGAGGAAGAAGTGAGAGGAAGAGGAGAGAGGAGGAAGAGAGAGGAGAAAGAGAGAGGAAGAGCAGAGAGGAGGAGGACAGAGGAGGAAGAGAGAGGAGGAAGAGAGATGAGGAAGAGAGATGAGGAAGAGAGAGGAGGAAGAGAGAGGAGGAAGAGAGAGGAGGAAGGGAGAGGAGGAAGAGAGAGGAGGAAGAGTGAGGAAGAGGAGAGAGGAGGAGTGAGGAGGAAGAGAGAGGAGGAAGAGAGAGGAGGAAGAGAGATGAGGAAGAGAGAGGAGGAAGAGAGATGAGGAAGAGGAGATGAGGGAGAGAGAGGAGGAAGAGAGAGGAGGAAGAGAGAGGAGGAAGAGAGAGGAAGATCAGAGAGGAGGAAGAGAGAGGAAGAGGAGAGAGGAGGAAGAGAGAGGAGGAAGAGAGAGGAGGAAGGGAGAGGAGGAAGAGAGAGCAGGAAGAGAGAGGAAGAGGAGAGAGGAGGAGAGAGGAGGAAGAGAGAGGAGGAAGAGAGAGGACGAAGAGAGAGGAAGAAGTGAGAGGAAGAGGAGAGAGGAGGAAGAGAGAGGAGGAAGAGAGAGGAGGAAGAGAGAGGAAGAGCAGAGAGGTGGAGGACAGAGGAGGAAGAGAGAGGAGGAAGAGAGAGGAAGAAGAGAGAGGAGGAAGAGAGAGGAAGAGGAGAGAGGAGGAGTGAGGAGGAAGAGAGAGGAGGAAGAGAGAGGAGGAAGAGAGAGGAGGAAGAGAGATGAGGAAGAGAGAGGAAGAAGAGAGAGGAGGAAGAGAGAGGAGGAAGGGAGAGGAGGAAGAGAGAGGAGGAAGAGTGAGGAGGAAGGGAGAGGAGTAAGAGAGAGGAAGAGCAGAGAGGAGGAAGAGAGAGGAGAAAGAGAGACAAAGAAGAGAGAGAAGGAAGAGAGAGGAGGAAGAGAGAGGAGGAAGAGTGAGGAGGAAGGGAGAGGACGAAGAGAGAGGAAGAAGTGAGAGGAAGAGGAGAGAGGAGGAAGAGAGAGGAGGAAGAGAGAGGAAGAGCAGAGAGGAGGAGGACAGAGGAGGAAGAGAGAGGAGGAAGAGAGAGGAGCTAGAGAGAGGAAGAAGAGAGAGGAGAAAGAGAGAGGAAGAGGAGAGAGGAGGAGTGAGGAGGAAGAGAGAGGAGGAAGAGAGAGGAGGAAGAGAGATGAGGAAGAGAGAGGAGGAAGAGAGATGAGGAAGAGAGATGAGGGAGAGAGAGGAGGAAGAGAGAGGAGGAAGAGAGAGGAGGAAGAGAGAGGAAGATCAGAGAGGAGGAAGAGAGAGGAAGAGGAGAGAGGAGGAAGAGAGAGGAGGAAGAGAGAGGAGGAAGGGAGAGGAGGAAGAGAGAGCAGGAAGAGAGAGGAAGAGGAGAGAGGAGGAGAGAGGAGGAAGAGAGAGGAAGAAGAGAGAGGAGGAAGAGAGAGGAGGAAGAGAGAGGAGGAAGAGAGAGGACGAAGAGAGAGGAGGAAGAGAGATGAGGAAGAGAGAGGAGGAAGAGAGATGAGGAAGAGAGATGAGGGAGAGAGAGGAGGAAGAGAGAGGAGGAAGAGAGAGGAGGAAGAGAGAGGAAGATCAGAGAGGAGGAAGAGAGAGGAAGAGGAGAGAGGAGGAAGAGAGAGGAGGAAGAGAGAGGAGGAAGGGAGAGGAGGAAGAGAGAGCAGGAAGAGAGAGGAAGAGGAGAGAGGAGGAGAGAGGAGGAAGAGAGAGGAAGAAGAGAGAGGAGGAAGAGAGAGGAGGAAGAGAGAGGAGGAAGAGAGAGGACGAAGAGAGAGGAAGAAGTGAGAGGAAAGGGAGAGAGGAGGAAGAGAGAGGAGGAAGAGAGAGGAAGAGCAGAGGGGTGGAGGACAGAGGAGGAAGAGAGAGGAGGAAGAGAGAGGAAGAAGAGAGAGGAGGAAGAGAGGAAGAGGAGAGAGGAGGAGTGAGGAGGAAGAGAGAGGAGGAAGAGAGAGGAGGAAGAGAGAGGAGGAAGAGAGAGGAAGAGGAGAGAGGAGGAGAGAGGAGGAAGAGAGAGGAAGAAGAGAGAGGAGAAAGAGAGAGGAGGAAGAGAGACGAGGAAGAGAGAGGAGGAAGAGTGAGGAGGAAGGGAGAGGACGAAGAGAGAGGAAGAAGTTGGAGGAAGAGGAGAGAGGAGGAATTCAGAGGAGGAAGAGAGAGGAGGAAGAGAGAGGAGGAAGAGAGAGGAGGAGGAGAGAGGAGGAAGAGAGAGGAGGAAGAGTGAGGAGGAAGAGAGAGGAGGAAGAGAGAGGAGGAAGAGAGAGGAGGAAGAGAGAGAAAGAGCAGAGAGGAGGAGAGAGGAGAAAGAGAGACGAGGAAGAGAGAGGAGGAAGAGAGAGGAGGAAGAGAGAGGAGGAAGAGAGAGGAGGAAGAGAGAGGAGGAAGAGAGAGGACGAAGAGAGAGGAGGAAGGGAGAGGAGGAAGAGAGAGCAGGAAGAGAGAGGAAGAGGAGAGAGGAGGAGAGAGGAGGAAGAGAGAGGAAGAAGAGAGAGGAGGAAGAGAGAGGAGGAAGAGAGAGGAGGAAGAGAGAGGACGAAGAGAGAGGAAGAAGTGAGAGGAAGAGGAGAGAGGAGGAAGAGAGAGGAGGAAGAGAGAGGAGGAAGAGAGAGGAAGAGCAGAGAGGTGGAGGACAGAGGAGGAAGAGAGAGGAGGAAGAGAGAGGAAGAAGAGAGAGGAGGAAGAGAGAGGAAGAGGAGAGAGGAGGAGTGAGGAGGAAGAGAGAGGAGGAAGAGAGAGGAGGAAGAGAGAGGAGGAAGAGAGAGGAAGAGGAGAGAGGAGGAGAGAGGAGGAAGAGAGAGGAAGAAGAGAGAGGAGAAAGAGAGAGGAGGAAGAGAGACGAGGAAGAGAGAGGAGGAAGAGTGAGGAGGAAGGGAGAGGACGAAGAGAGAGGAAGAAGTTGGAGGAAGAGGAGAGAGGAGGAATTCAGAGGAGGAAGAGAGAGGAGGAAGAGAGAGGAGGAAGAGAGAGGAGGAGGAGAGAGGAGGAAGAGAGAGGAGGAAGAGTGAGGAGGAAGAGAGAGGAGGAAGAGAGAGGAGGAACAGAGAGGAGGAAGAGAGAGAAAGAGCAGAGAGGAGGAGAGAGGAGAAAGAGAGACGAGGAAGAGAGAGGAGGAAGAGAGAGGAGGAAGAGAGAGGAGGAAGAGAGAGGAGGAAGAGAGAGGAGGAAGAGAGAGGACGAAGAGAGAGGAGGAAGGGAGAGGAGGAAGAGAGAGCAGGAAGAGAGAGGAAGAGGAGAGAGGAGGAGAGAGGAGGAAGAGAGAGGAAGAAGAGAGAGGAGGAATTGAGAGGAGGAAGAGAGAGGAGGAAGAGAGAGGAGGAAGAGAGAGAAAGAGCAGAGAGGAGGAGAGAGGAGAAAGAGAGACGAGGAAGAGAGAGGAGGAAGAGAGAGGAGGAAGAGAGAGGAGGAAGAGAGAGGAGGAAGAGAGAGGAGGAAGAGAGAGGACGAAGAGAGAGGAAGAAGTGAGAGGAAGAGGAGAGAGGAGTAAGAGAGAGGAGGAAGAGAGAGGAGGAAGAGAGAGGAAGAGCAGAGAGGTGGAGGACAGAGGAGGAAGAGAGAGGAGAAAGAGAGAGGAAGAAGAGAGAGGAGGAAGAGAGAGGAAGAGGAGAGAGGAGGAGAGAGGAGGAAGAGAGAGGAAGAAGAGAGAGGAGAAAGAGAGAGGAGGAAGAGAGACGAGGAAGAGAGAGGAGGAAGAGTGAGGAGGAAGGGAGAGGACGAAGAGAGAGGAAGAAGTGAGAGGAAGAGGAGAGAGGAGGAAGAGAGAGGAGGAAGAGAGAGGAGGAAGAGAGAGGAGGAGGAGAGAGGAGGAAGAGAGAGGAGGAAGAGTGAGGAGGAAGAGAGAGGAGGAAGAGAGAGGAAGAGGAGAGAGGAGGAAGAGAGAGCAGGAAAAGAGTGGAGGAAGAGAGAGGAGGAAGAGAGAGGAGGAAGAGAGAGGAGGAAGAGAGAGGAAGAGGAGAGAGGAGGAATAGAGAAGAGGAAGAGAGAGGGAGAGAGGAGGAGAGAGGAGGAAGAGAGAGGACGAAGAGAGAGGAGGAAGAGAGAGGAGGAAGAGAGAGGAGGAAGAGAGAGGAGGAAGAGAGATGAGGAAGAGAGAGGAGGAAGAGAGAGGAAGAAGAGAGAGGAAGAGTAGAGAGAAGGAAGAGAGCGGTGGAAGATTGAGGAGGAAGAGAGAGGAGGAAGCGAGAGGAGGAAGAGAGAGGAAGAGGAGAGAGGAAGAGGAGAGAGGAGGAGAGAGGAGGAAGAGAGAGGAGGAAGAGAGAGGAGGAAGAGAGAGGAGGAAGAGAGAGGAAAAAGAGAGAGGAAGAGGAGAGAGGAGGAAGAGAGAGGAGGAAGAGAGAGGAAGAGCAGAGAGGAGGAGGACAGAGGAGGAAGAGAGAGGAGGAAGAGAGAGTAGGAAGAGAGAGGAGGAAGAGAGAGGAGGAAGAGAGATGAGGAAGAGAGAGGAGGAAGAGAGAGGAGGAGAGAGAGGAGGAAGGGAGAGGAGGAAGAGAGAGCAGGAAGAGAGAGGAAGAGGAGAGAGGAGGAGAGAGGAGGAAGAGAGAGGAAGAAGAGAGAGGAGGAAGAGAGAGGAGGAAGAGAGAGGAGGAAGAGAGAGGAGGAAGAGAGATGAGGAAGAGAGAGGAGGAAGAGAGAGGAAGAAGAGAGAGGAAGAGTAGAGAGAAGGAAGAGAGAGGTGGAAGATTGAGGAGGAAGAGAGAGGAGGAAGCGAGAGGAGGAAGAGAGAGGAAGAGGAGAGAGGAAGAGGAGAGAGGAGGAGAGAGGAGGAAGAGAGAGGAGGAAGAGAGAGGAGGAAGAGAGAGGAGGAAGAGAGAGGAGGAAGAGAGAGGAAGAAGAGAGAGGAAGAGGAGAGAGGAGGAAGAGAGAGGAGGAAGAGAGAGGAAGAGCAGAGAGGAGGAGGACAGAGGAGGAAGAGAGAGGAGGAAGAGAGAGGAAGAGGAGAGAGGAGGAGTGACGAGGAAGAGAGAGGAGGAAGAGAGAGGAGGAAGAGAGATGAGGAAGAGAGAGGAGGAAGAGAGATGAGGAAGAGAGATGAGGGAGAGAGAGGAGGAAGAGAGAGGAGGAAGAGAGAGGAGGAAGAGAGAGGAAGATCAGAGAGGAGGAAGAGAGAGGAAGAAGAGAGAGGAGGAAGAGAGAGGAGGAAAAGAGATGAGGAAGAGAGAGGTGGAAGAGAGAGGAAGAGGAGAGAGGAGGAAGAGAGAGGAGGAAGAGAGAGGAGGAAGAGAGAGGAGGAAGAGAGAGGAAGAAGAGAGAGGAAGAGGAGAGAGGAGGAAGAGAGAGGAGGAAGAGAGAGGAGGTAGAGAGAGGAGGAAGAGAGAGGAGGAAGAGAGAGGAGGAAGAGAGAGGAAGAGGAGAGAGGAGGAATAGAGAAGAGGAAGAGAGAGGGAGAGAGGAGGAGAGAGGAGGAAGAGAGAGGAGGAAGAGAGAGGAGGTAGAGAGAGGAGGAAGAGAGAGTAGGAAGAGAGAGGGGGAAGAGAGAGGAAGAAGAGAGAGGAAGAGTAGAGTGAAGGAAGAGAGAGGTGGAAGATTGAGGAGGAAGAGAGAGGAGGAAGCGAGAGGAGGAAGAGAGAGGAGGAAGAGAGAGGAGGAAGAGAGAGGAGGAAGAGAGAGGAGGAAGAGAGAGGAGGAAGAGAGAGGACGAAGAGAGAGGAAGAAGTGAGAGGAAGAGGACAGAGGAGGAAGAGAGAGGAGGAAGAGAGAGGAAGAAGAGAGAGGAGGAAGAGAGAGGAAGAGGAGAGAGGAGGAGTGAGGAGGAAGAGAGAGGAGGAAGAGAGAGGAGGAAGAGAGAGGAGGAAGAGAGAGGAGGAAGAGAGAGGAAGAGGAGAGAGGAGGAGAGAGGAGAAAGAGAGACGAGGAAGAGAGAGGAGGAAGAGAGAGGAGGAAGAGAGAGGAGGAAGAGAGAGGAGGAAGAGAGAGGAGGAAGAGAGAGGACGAAGAGAGAGGAGGAAGGGAGAGGAGGAAGAGAGAGCAGGAAGAGAGAGGAAGAGGAGAGAGGAGGAGAGAGGAGGAAGAGAGAGGAAGAAGAGAGAGGAGGAAGAGAGAGGAGGAAGAGAGAGGAGGAAGAGAGAGGACGAAGAGAGAGGAAGAAGTGAGAGGAAGAGGAGAGAGGAGGAAGAGAGAGGAGGAAGAGAGAGGAGGAAGAGAGAGGAAGAGCAGAGAGGTGGAGGACAGAGGAGGAAGAGAGAGGAGGAAGAGAGAGGAAGAAGAGAGAGGAGGAAGAGAGAGGAAGAGGAGAGAGGAGGAGTGAGGAGGAAGAGAGAGGAGGAAGAGAGAGGAGGAAGAGAGAGGAGGAAGAGAGAGGAAGAGGAGAGAGGAGGAGAGAGGAGGAAGAGAGAGGAAGAAGAGAGAGGAGAAAGAGAGAGGAGGAAGAGAGACGAGGAAGAGAGAGGAGGAAGAGTGAGGAGGAAGGGAGAGGACGAAGAGAGAGGAAGAAGTTGGAGGAAGAGGAGAGAGGAGGAATTCAGAGGAGGAAGAGAGAGGAGGAAGAGAGAGGAGGAAGAGAGAGGAGGAGGAGAGAGGAGGAAGAGAGAGGAGGAAGAGTGAGGAGGAAGAGAGAGGAGGAAGAGAGAGGAGGAAGAGAGAGGAGGAAGAGAGAGAAAGAGCAGAGAGGAGGAGAGAGGAGAAAGAGAGACGAGGAAGAGAGAGGAGGAAGAGAGAGGAGGAAGAGAGAGGAGGAAGAGAGAGGAGGAAGAGAGAGGAGGAAGAGAGAGGACGAAGAGAGAGGAGGAAGGGAGAGGAGGAAGAGAGAGCAGGAAGAGAGAGGAAGAGGAGAGAGGAGGAGAGAGGAGGAAGAGAGAGGAAGAAGAGAGAGGAGGAATTGAGAGGAGGAAGAGAGAGGAGGAAGAGAGAGGAGGAAGAGAGAGAAAGAGCAGAGAGGAGGAGAGAGGAGAAAGAGAGACGAGGAAGAGAGAGGAGGAAGAGAGAGGAGGAAGAGAGAGGAGGAAGAGAGAGGAGGAAGAGAGAGGAGGAAGAGAGAGGACGAAGAGAGAGGAAGAAGTGAGAGGAAGAGGAGAGAGGAGTAAGAGAGAGGAGGAAGAGAGAGGAGGAAGAGAGAGGAAGAGCAGAGAGGTGGAGGACAGAGGAGGAAGAGAGAGGAGAAAGAGAGAGGAAGAAGAGAGAGGAGGAAGAGAGAGGAAGAGGAGAGAGGAGGAGAGAGGAGGAAGAGAGAGGAAGAAGAGAGAGGAGAAAGAGAGAGGAGGAAGAGAGACGAGGAAGAGAGAGGAGGAAGAGTGAGGAGGAAGGGAGAGGACGAAGAGAGAGGAAGAAGTGAGAGGAAGAGGAGAGAGGAGGAAGAGAGAGGAGGAAGAGAGAGGAGGAGGAGAGAGGAGGAGGAGAGAGGAGGAAGAGAGAGGAGGAAGAGTGAGGAGGAAGAGAGAGGAGGAAGAGAGAGGAAGAGGAGAGAGGAGGAAGAGAGAGCAGGAAAAGAGTGGAGGAAGAGAGAGGAGGAAGAGAGAGGAGGAAGAGAGAGGAGGAAGAGAGAGGAAGAGGAGAGAGGAGGAATAGAGAAGAGGAAGAGAGAGGGAGAGAGGAGGAGAGAGGAGGAAGAGAGAGGACGAAGAGGGAGGAGGAAGAGAGAGGAGGAAGAGAGAGGAGGAAGAGAGAGGAGGAAGAGAGATGAGGAAGAGAGAGGAGGAAGAGAGAGGAAGAAGAGAGAGGAAGAGTAGAGAGAAGGAAGAGAGTGGTGGAAGATTGAGGAGGAAGAGAGAGGAGGAAGCGAGAGGAGGAAGAGAGAGGAAGAGGAGAGAGGAAGAGGAGAGAGGAGGAGAGAGGAGGAAGAGAGAGGAGGAAGAGAGAGGAGGAAGAGAGAGTAGGAAGAGAGAGGAGGAAGAGAGAGGAGGAAGAGAGATGAGGAAGAGAGAGGAGGAAGAGAGAGGAGGAGAGAGAGGAGGAAGGGAGAGGAGGAAGAGAGAGCAGGAAGAGAGAGGAAGAGGAGAGAGGAGGAGAGAGGAGGAAGAGAGAGGAAGAAGAGAGAGGAGGAAGAGAGAGGAGGAAGAGAGAGGAGGAAGAGAGAGGAGGAAGAGAGATGAGGAAGAGAGAGGAGGAAGAGAGAGGAAGAAGAGAGAGGAAGAGTAGAGAGAAGGAAGAGAGAGGTGGAAGATTGAGGAGGAAGAGAGAGGAGGAAGCGAGAGGAGGAAGAGAGAGGAAGAGGAGAGAGGAAGAGGAGAGAGGAGGAGAGAGGAGGAAGAGAGAGGAGGAAGAGAGAGGAGGAAGAGAGAGGAGGAAGAGAGAGGAGGAAGAGAGAGGAAGAAGAGAGAGGAAGAGGAGAGAGGAGGAAGAGAGAGGAGGAAGAGAGAGGAAGAGCAGAGAGGAGGAGGACAGAGGAGGAAGAGAGAGGAGGAAGAGAGAGGAAGAGGAGAGAGGAGGAGTGACGAGGAAGAGAGAGGAGGAAGAGAGAGGAGGAAGAGAGATGAGGAAGAGAGAGGAGGAAGAGAGATGAGGAAGAGAGATGAGGGAGAGAGAGGAGGAAGAGAGAGGAGGAAGAGAGAGGAGGAAGAGAGAGGAAGATCAGAGAGGAGGAAGAGAGAGGAAGAAGAGAGAGGAGGAAGAGAGAGGAGGAAAAGAGATGAGGAAGAGAGAGGTGGAAGAGAGAGGAAGAGGAGAGAGGAGGAAGAGAGAGGAGGAAGAGAGAGGAGGAAGAGAGAGGAGGAAGAGAGAGGAAGAAGAGAGAGGAAGAGGAGAGAGGAGGAAGAGAGAGGAGGAAGAGAGAGGAGGTAGAGAGAGGAGGAAGAGAGAGGAGGAAGAGAGAGGAGGAAGAGAGAGGAAGAGGAGAGAGGAGGAATAGAGAAGAGGAAGAGAGAGGGAGAGAGGAGGAGAGAGGAGGAAGAGAGAGGAGGAAGAGAGAGGAGGTAGAGAGAGGAGGAAGAGAGAGTAGGAAGAGAGAGGGGGAAGAGAGAGGAAGAAGAGAGAGGAAGAGTAGAGTGAAGGAAGAGAGAGGTGGAAGATTGAGGAGGAAGAGAGAGGAGGAAGCGAGAGGAGGAAGAGAGAGGAGGAAGAGAGAGGAGGAAGAGAGAGGAGGAAGAGAGAGGAGGAAGAGAGAGGAGGAAGAGAGAGGACGAAGAGAGAGGAAGAAGTGAGAGGAAGAGGACAGAGGAGGAAGAGAGAGGAGGAAGAGAGAGGAAGAAGAGAGAGGAGGAAGAGAGAGGAAGAGGAGAGAGGAGGAGTGAGGAGGAAGAGAGAGGAGGAAGAGAGAGGAGGAAGAGAGAGGAGGAAGAGAGAGGAGGAAGAGAGAGGAAGAGGAGAGAGGAGGAGAGGGGAGGAAGAGAGAGGAAGAAGAAAGAGGAGAAAGAGAGAGGAGGAAGAGAGACGAGGAAGAGAGAGGAGGAAGAGTGAGGAGGAAGGGAGAGGACGAAGAGAGAGGAAGAAGTGAGAGGAAGAGGAGAGAGGATGAAGAGAGAGGAGGAAGAGAGAGGAGGAAGAGAGAGGAGGAAGAGAGAGGAGGAAGAGAGAGGAGGAAGAGAGAGGAAGAGGAGAGAGGAGGAATAGAGAAGAGGAAGAGAGAGGGAGAGAGGAGGAGAGAGGAGGAAGAGAGAGGAGGAAGAGAGAGGAGGAAAAGAGATGAGGAAGAGAGAGGTGGAAGAGAGAGGAAGAGGAGAGAGGAGGAAGAGAGAAGAGGAAGAGAGAGGAGGAAGAGAGAGGAAGAAGAGAGAGGAAGAGGAGAGAGGAGGAAGAGAGAGGAGGAAGCGAGAGGAGGTAGAGAGAGGAGGAAGAGAGAGGAGGAAGAGAGAGGAAGAGGATAGAGGAGGAATAGAGAAGAGGAAGAGAGAGGGAGAGAGGAGGAGAGAGGAGGAAGAGAGAGGACGAAGAGAGAGGAGGTAGAGAGAGGAGGAAGAGAGAGGAGGAAGAGAGAGGGGGAAGAGAGAGGAAGAAGAGAGAGGAAGATGAGGGAGGAGGATGAGAGAGGAGTAAGAGAGAGGAGGAAGAGAGAGGAGGAAGAGAGAGGAAGAAGAGAGAGGAAGAGGAGAGAGGAGGAAGAGAGAGGAGGAAGAGAGAGGAGGTAGAGAGAGGAGGAAGAGAGAGGAGGAGAGAGAGGAAGAGGAGAGAGGAGGAGTGAGGAGGAAGAGAGAGGAGGAAGAGAGAGGAGGAAGAGAGAGGAGGAAGAGAGAGGAAGAGGAGAGAGGAGGAAGGGAGAGGAGAAAGAGAGACGAGGAAGAGAGAGGAGGAAGGGAGAGGAGGAAGAGAGAGGAAGAGGAGAGAGCAGGAAGAGAGAGGAGAAAGAGAGAGGAGGAAGAGAGCGGAGCAAGAAAGAGGAGGAAGAGAGAGCAGGAAGAGAGAGGAGAAAGAGAGAGGAAGAGGAGAGAGGAAGAGTAGAGTGAAGGACGAGAGGTGGAAGATTGAGGAGGAAGAGAGAGGAGGAAGAGAGAGGAAGAAGAGAGAGGAAGAGGAGAGAGGAGGAAGAGAGAGGAGGAAGAGAGAGGAAGAGCAGAGAGGAGGAGGACAGAGGAGGAAGAGAGAGGAGGAAGAGAGAGTAGGAAGAGAGAGGAGGAAGAGAGAGGAGGAAGAGAGAGGAAGATCAGAGAGGAGGAAGAGAGAGGAAGAGGAGAGAGGAGGAAGAGAGAGGAGGAAGAGAGAGGAGGAAGGGAGAGGAGGAAGAGAGAGCAGGAAGAGAGAGGAAGAGGAGAGAGGAGGAGAGAGGAGGAAGAGAGAGGAAGAAGAGAGAGGAGGAAGAGAGAGGAGGAAGAGAGAGGAGGAAGAGAGAGGAGGAAGAGAGATGAGGAAGAGAGAGGAGGAAGAGAGAGGAAGAAGAGAGAGGAAGAGTAGAGAGAAGGAAGAGAGAGGTGGAAGAGAGAGGAAGAGCAGAGAGGAGGAGGACAGAGGAGGAAGAGAGCGGAGGAAGAGAGAGGAAGAGGAGAGAGGAGGAGTGACGAGGAAGAGAGAGGAGGAAGAGAGAGGAGGAAGAGAGATGAGGAAGAGAGAGGAGGAAGAGAGATGAGGAAGAGAGATGAGGGAGAGAGAGGAGGAAGAGAGAGGAGGAAGAGAGAGGTGGAAGAGAGAGGAAGATCAGAGAGGAGGAAGAGAGAGGAAGAGGAGAGAGGAGGAAGAGAGAGGAGGAAAGAGATGAGGAAGAGAGAGGTGGAAGAGAGAGGAAGAGGAGAGAGGAGGAAGAGAGAGGAGGAAGAGAGAGGAGGAAGAGAGAGGAGGAAGAGAGAGGAAGAAGAGAGAGGAAGAGGAGAGAGGAGGAAGAGAGAGGAGGAAGAGAGAGGAGGTAGAGAGAGGAGGAAGAGAGAGGAGGAAGAGAGAGGAGGAAGAGAGAGGAAGAGGAGAGAGGAGGAATAGAGAAGAGGAAGAGAGAGGGAGAGAGGAGGAGAGAGGAGGAAGAGAGAGGACGAAGAGAGAGGAGGTAGAGAGAGGAGGAAGAGAGAGGAGGAAGAGAGAGGGGGAAGAGAGAGGAAGAAGAGAGAGGAAGAGTAGAGTGAAGGAAGAGAGAGGTGGAAGATTGAGGAGGAAGAGAGAGGAGGAAGCGAGAGGAGGAAGAGAGAGGAAGAGGAGAGAGGAAGAGGAGAGAGGAGGAGAGAGGAGGAAGAGAGAGGAGGAAGAGAGAGGAGGAAGAGAGAGGAGGAAGAGAGAGGAGGAAGAGAGAGGAGGAAGAGAGAGGAAGAAGAGAGAGGAAGAGGAGAGAGGAGGAAGAGAGAGGAGGAAGAGAGAGGAAGAGCAGAGAGGAGGAGGACAGAGGAGGAAGAGAGAGGAGGAAGAGAGAGGAAGAGGAGAGAGGAGGAATAGAGAAGAGGAAGAGAGAGGGAGAGAGAAGGAGAGAGGAGGAAGAGAGAGGACGAAGAGAGAGGAGGTAGAGAGAGGAGGAAGAGAGAGGAGGAAGAGAGAGGGGGAAGAGAGAGGAAGAAGAGAGAGGAAGATGAGGGAGGAGGATGAGAGAAGAGTAAGAGAGAGGAGGAAGAGAGAGGAGGAAGAGAGAGGAAGAAGAGAGAGGAAGAGTAGAGTGAAGGAAGAGAGAGGTGGAAGATTGAGGAGGAAGAGAGAGGAGGAAGCGAGAGGAGGAAGAGAGAGGAAGAGGAGAGAGGAAGAGGAGAGAGGAGGAGAGAGGAGGAAGAGAGAGGAGGAAGAGAGAGGAGGAAGAGAGAGGAGGAAGAGAGAGGTGGAAGAGAGAGGAAGAAGAGAGAGGAAGAGGAGAGAGGAGGAAGAGAGAGGAGGAAGAGAGAGGAAGAGCAGAGAGGAGGAGGACAGAGGAGGAAGAGAGAGGAGGAAGAGAGAGGAGCTAGAGAGAGGAGCAAGAAAGAGGAGGAACAGAGAGGAAGAGGAGAGAGGAGGAATAGAGAAGAGGAAGAGAGAGGGAGAGAGGAGGAGAGAGGAGGAAGAGAGAGGACGAAGAGAGAGGAGGTAGAGAGAGGAGGAAGAGAGAGGAGGAAGAGAGAGGGGGAAGAGAGAGGAAGAAGAGAGAGGAAGATGAGGGAGGAGGATGAGAAAGGAGTAAGAGAGAGGAGGAAGAGAGAGGAAGAAGAGAGAGGAAGAGTAGAGTGAAGGAAGAGAGAGGTGGAAGTTTGAGGAGGAAGAGAGAGGAGGAAGCGAGAGGAGGAAGAGAGAGGAAGAGGAGAGAGGAGGAGAGAGGAGGAAGAGAGAGGAGGAAGAGAGAGGAGGAAGAGAGAGGAGGAAGAGAGAGGAGGAAGAGAGAGGAGGAAGAGAGAGGAAGAAGAGAGAGGAAGAGGAGAGAGGAGGAAGAGAGAGGAGGAAAAGAGAGGAAGAGCAGAGAGGAGGAGGACAGAGGAGGAAGAGAGAGGAGGAAGAGAGAGGAGCTAGAGAGAGGAAGAAGAGAGAGGAGAAAGAGAGAGGAAGAGGAGAGAGGAGGAGTGAGGAGGAAGAGAGAGGAGGAAGAGAGAGGAGGAAGAGAGATGAGGAAGAGAGAGGAGGAAGAGAGATGAGGAAGAGAGATGAGGGAGAGAGAGGAGGAAGAGAGAGGAGGAAGAGAGAGGAGGAAGAGAGAGGAAGATCAGAGAGGAGGAAGAGAGAGGAAGAGGAGAGAGGAGGAAGAGAGAGGAGGAAGAGAGAGGAGGAAGGGAGAGGAGGAAGAGAGAGCAGGAAGAGAGAGGAAGAGGAGAGAGGAGGAGAGAGGAGGAAGGGAGAGGAAGAAGAGAGAGGAGGAAGAGAGAGGAGGAAGAGAGAGGAGGAAGAGAGAGGAGGAAGAGAGAGGAGGAAGAGAGAGGACGAAGAGAGAGGAAGAAGTGAGAGGAAGAGGAGAGAGGAGGAAGAGAGAGGAGGAAGAGAGAGGAGGAAGAGAGAGGAAGAGCAGAGAGGTGGAGGACAGAGCAGGAAGAGAGAGGAGGAAGAGAGAGGAAGAAGAGAGTGGAGGAAGAGAGAGGAAGAGGAGAGAGGAGGAGAGAGGAGGAAGAGAGAGGAAGAAGAAAGAGGAGGAAGAGAGAGGAGGAAGAGAGAGGAAGAGGAGAGAGGAGGAAGAGAGAGCAGGAAAAGAGTGGAGGAAGAGAGAGGAGGAAGAGAGAGGAGGAAGAGAGAGGAGGAAGAGAGAGGAGGAAGAGAGAGGAGGAAGAGAGAGGAGGAAGAGAGATGAGGAAGAGAGAGGAGGAAGAGAGAGGAAGAAGAGAGAGGAAGAGTAGAGAGAAGGAAGAGAGTGGTGGAAGATTGAGGAGGAAGAGAGAGGAGGAAGCGAGAGGAGGAAGAGAGAGGAAGAGGAGAGAGGAAGAGGAGAGAGGAGGAGAGAGGAGGAAGAGAGAGGAGGAAGAGAGAGGAGGAAGAGAGAGGAGGAAGAGAGAGGAGGAAGAGAGAGGAAGAAGAGAGAGGAAGAGGAGAGAGGAGGAAGAGAGAGGAGGAAGAGAGAGGAAGAGCAGAGAGGAGGAGGACAGAGGAGGAAGAGAGAGGAGGAAGAGAGAGGAGCTAGAGAGAGGAAGAAGAGAGAGGAGAAAGAGAGAGGAAGAGGAGAGAGGAGGAGTGACGAGGAAGAGAGAGGAGGAAGAGAGAGGAGGAAGAGAGATGAGGAAGAGAGAGGAGGAAGAGAGATGAGGAAGAGAGATGAGGGAGAGAGAGGAGGAAGAGAGAGGAGGAAGAGAGAGGAGGAAGAGAGAGGAAGATCAGAGAGGAGGAAGAGAGAGGAAGAGGAGAGAGGAGGAAGAGAGAGGAGGAAGAGAGAGAAGGAAGGGAGAGGAGGAAGAGAGAGCAGGAAGAGAGAGGAAGAGGAGAGAGGAGGAGAGAGGAGGAAGAGAGAGGAAGAAGAGAGAGGAGGAAGAGAGAGGAGGAAGAGAGAGGAGGAGAGAGGAGAAAGAGAGACGAGGAAGAGAGAGGAGGAAGAGAGAGGAGGAAGAGAGAGGAGGAAGAGAGAGGAGGAAGAGAGAGGAGGAAGAGAGAGGAGGAAGAGAGAGGAGGAAGGGTGAGGAGGAAGAGAGAGGACGAAGAGAGAGGAAGAAGTGAGAGGAAGAGGAGAGAGGAGGAAGAGAGAGGAGGAAGAGAGAGGAGGAAGAGAGAGGAAGAGCAGAGAGGTGGTGGACAGAGGAGGAAGAGAGAGGAGGAAGAGAGAGGAGGTAGAGAGAGGAAGAAGAGAGAGGAGGAAGAGAGAGGAAGAGGAGAGAGGAGGAGTGAGGAGGAAGAGAGAGGAGGAAGAGAGAGGAGGAAGAGTGAGGAGGAAGAGAGAGGAGGAAGAGAGAGGAAGAGGAGAGAGGAGCAGAGAGGAGGAAGAGAGAGGAAGAAGAGAGAGGAGGAAGAGAGAGAAGGAAGAGAGAGGAGGAAGAGTGAGGAGGAAGGGAGAGGAGGAAGAGAGAGGAAGAGCAGAGAGGAGGAAGAGAGAGGAGAAAGAGAGACAAAGAAGAGAGAGAAGGAAGAGAGAGGATGAAGAGAGAGGAGGAAGAGTGAGGAGGAAGGGAGAGGACGAAGAGAGAGGAATAAGTGAGAGGAAGAGGAGAGAGGAGGAAGACAGAGGAAGAGGAGAGAGTAGGAAGTAGAGAAGAGGAAGAGAGAGGAGGAAGAGGGAGGAGGAAGAGAGAGGAGGAAGAGAGAGGAAGAGGAGAGAGGAAGAAGGGAGAGGAGAAAGAGAGAGGAGGAAGAGAGATGAGGAAGAGAGAGGAGGAAGACTGAGGAGGAAGAGAGAGGAGGAAGAGAGAGGAAGAGGAGAGAGGAGGAAGAGAGAGGAGGAAGAGAGAGGAGGAAGAGAGAGGAGGAAGAGAGAGGAGGAGGAGAGAGGAGGAAGAGAGAGGAGGAAGAGTGAGGAGGAAGAGAGAGGAGGAAGAGAGAGGAAGAGGAGAGAGGAGGAAGAGAGAGGAGGAAAAGAGTGGAGGAAGAGAGAGGAGGAAGAGAGAGGAGGAAGAGAGAGGAGGAAGAGAGAGGAAGAGGAGATAGGAGGAATAGAGAAGAGGAAGAGAGAGGGAGAGAGGAGGAGAGAGGAGGAAGAGAGAGGACGAAGAGAGAGGAGGAAGAGAGAGGAGGAAAAGAGATGAGGAAGAGAGAGGTGGAAGAGAGAGGAAGAGGAGAGAGGAGGAAGAGAGAGGAGGAAGAGAGAGGAGGAAGAGAGAGGAAGAAGAGACAGGAAGAGGAGAGGGGAGGAAGAGAGAGGAGGAAGAGAGAGGAGGTCGAGAGAGGAGGAAGAGAGAGGAGGAAGAGAGAGGAAGAGGAGAGAGGAGGAATAGAAAAGAGGAAGAGAGAGGGAGAGAGGAGGAGAGAGGAGGAAGAGAGAGGACGAAGAGAGAGGAGGTAGAGAGAGGAGGAAGAGAGAGGAGGAAGAGAGAGGGGGAAGAGAGAGGAAGAAGAGAGAGGAAGATGAGGGAGGAGGATGAGAGAGGAGGAAGAGAGAGGAGGAAGAGAGAGGAAGAAGAGAGAGGAAGAGGAGAGAGGAGGAAGAGAGAGGAGGAAGAGAGAGGAGGTAGAGAGAGGAAGAAGAGAGAGGAGGAAGAGAGAGGAAGAGGAGAGAGGAGGAGTGAGGAGGAAGAGAGAGGAGGAAGAGAGAGGAGGAAGAGAGAGGAGGAAGAGAGAGGAAGAGGAAAGAGGAGGAAGGGAGAGGAGAAAGAGAGACGAGGAAGAGAGAGGAGGAAGGGAGAGGAGGAAGAGAGAGGAAGAGGAGAGAGCAGGAAGAGAGAGGAGAAAGAGAGAGGAGGAAGAGAGAGGAGCAAGAAAGAGGAGGAAGAGAGAGCAGGAAGAGAGAGGAGAAAGAGAGA
This sequence comes from Strix occidentalis, assembly GCA_030819815.1. Lineage (NCBI taxonomy): Eukaryota > Metazoa > Chordata > Aves > Strigiformes > Strigidae > Strix > Strix occidentalis. The sequence continues at coordinate 101,820 of JASWHU010000238.1, forward strand.
GGAACAGGAGAGAGGAGGAGAGAGGAGGAAGAGAGAGGAGGAAGAGAGAGGAAGAAGAGAGAGGAAGAGTAGAGTGAAGGAAGAGAGGTGGAAGATTGAGGAGGAAGAGAGAGGAGGAAGCGAGAGGAGGAAGAGAGAGGAAGAGGAGAGAGGAAGAGGAGAGAGGAGGAAGAGAGAGGAGGAAGAGAGAGGAGGAAGAGAGAGGAGGAAGAGAGAGGAGGAAGAGAGAGGAAGAAGAGAGAGGAGGAAGAGAGAGGAGGAAGAGAGAGGAAGAGCAGAGAGGAGGAGGACAGAGGAGGAAGAGAGAGGAGGAAGAGAGAGTAGGAAGAGAGAGGAGGAAGAGAGATGAGGAAGAGAGATGAGGAAGAGAGAGGAGGAAGAGAGAGGAGGAAGAGAGAGGAGGAAGGGAGAGGAGGAAGAGAGAGGAGGAAGAGTGAGGAGGAAGGGAGAGGAGTAAGAGAGAGGAAGAGCAGAGAGGAGGAAGAGAGAGGAGAAAGAGAGACAAAGAAGAGAGAGAAGGAAGAGAGAGGAGGAAGAGAGAGGAGGAAGAGTGAGGAGGAAGGGAGAGGACGAAGAGAGAGGAAGAAGTGAGAGGAAGAGGAGAGAGGAGGAAGAGAGAGGAGGAAGTGAGAGGAAGAGCAGAGAGGAGGAGGACAGAGGAGGAAGAGAGAGGAGGAAGAGAGAGGAAGAAGAGAGAGGAGGAAGAGAGAGGAAGAGGAGAGAGGAGGAGTGAGGAGGAAGAGAGAGGAGGAAGAGAGAGGAGGAAGAGAGAGGAGGAAGAGAGAGGAAGAGGAGAGAGGAGGAGAGAGGAGGAAGAGAGAGGAAGAAGAGAGAGGAGAAAGAGAGAGGAGGAAGAGAGACGAGGAAGAGAGAGGAGGAAGAGTGAGGAGGAAGGGAGAGGACGAAGAGAGAGGAAGAAGTTGGAGGAAGAGGAGAGAGGAGGAATTCAGAGGAGGAAGAGAGAGGAGGAAGAGAGAGGAGGAAGAAAGAGGAGGAGGAGAGAGGAGGAAGAGAGAGGAGGAAGAGTGAGGAGGAAGAGAGAGGAGGAAGAGAGAGGAGGAAGAGAGAGGAGGAAGAGAGAGGACGAAGAGAGAGGAGGAAGGGAGAGGAGGAAGAGAGTGCAGGAAGAGAGAGGAAGAGGAGAGAGGAGGAGAGAGGAGGAAGAGAGAGGAAGAAGAGAGAGGAGGAAGAGAGAGGAGGAAGAGAGAGGAGGAAGAGAGAGGACGAAGAGAGAGGAAGAAGTGAGAGGAAGAGGAGAGAGGAGGAAGAGAGAGGAGGAAGAGAGAGGAGGAAGAGAGAGGAAGAGCAGAGAGGTGGAGGACAGAGGAGGAAGAGAGAGGAGGAAGAGAGAGGAAGAAGAGAGAGGAAGAGGAGAGAGGAGGAAGGGAGAGGAGAAAGAGAGACGAGGAAGAGAGAGGAGGAAGGGAGAGGAGGAAGAGAGAGGAAGAGGAGAGAGCAGGAAGAGAGAGGAGAAAGAGAGAGGAGGAAGAGAGAGGAGCAAGAAAGAGGAGGAAGAGAGAGCAGGAAGAGAGAGGAGAAAGAGAGAGGAAGAGGAGAGAGGAGGAGAGAGGAGGAAGAGAGAGGAGGAAGAGAGAGTGGGAAGAGAGAGGAGGAAGAGAGAGGAGGAAGAGAGAGGAAGAAGAGAGAGGAAGAGTAGAGTGAAGGAAGAGAGGTGGAAGATTGAGGAGGAAGAGAGAGGAGGAAGCGAGAGGAGGAAGAGAGAGGAAGAGGAGAGAGGAAGAGGAGAGAGGAGGAAGAGAGAGGAGGAAGAGAGAGGAGGAAGAGAGAGGAGGAAGAGAGAGGAGGAAGAGAGAGGAAGAAGAGAGAGGAGGAAGAGAGAGGAGGAAGAGAGAGGAAGAGCAGAGAGGAGGAGGACAGAGGAGGAAGAGAGAGGAGGAAGAGAGAGTAGGAAGAGAGAGGAGGAAGAGAGATGAGGAAGAGAGATGAGGAAGAGAGAGGAGGAAGAGAGAGGAGGAAGAGAGAGGAGAAAGGGAGAGGAGGAAGAGAGAGGAGGAAGAGTGAGGAGGAAGGGAGAGGAGTAAGAGAGAGGAAGAGCAGAGAGGAGGAAGAGAGAGGAGAAAGAGAGACAAAGAAGAGAGAGAAGGAAGAGAGAGGAGGAAGAGAGAGGAGGAAGAGTGAGGAGGAAGGGAGAGGACGAAGAGAGAGGAAGAAGTGAGAGGAAGAGGAGAGAGGAGGAAGAGAGAGGAGAAAGAGAGAGGAAGAGCAGAGAGGAGGAGGACAGAGGAGGAAGAGAGAGGAGGAAGAGAGAGTAGGAAGAGAGAGGAGGAAGAGAGATGAGGAAGAGAGATGAGGAAGAGAGAGGAGGAAGAGAGAGGAGGAAGAGAGAGGAGGAAGGGAGAGGAGGAAGAGAGAGGAGGAAGAGTGAGGAGGAAGGGAGAGGAGGAAGAGAGAGGAAGAGCAGAGAGGAGGAAGAGAGAGGAGAAAGAGAGACAAAGAAGAGAGAGAAGGAAGAGAGAGGAGGAAGAGAGAGGAGGAAGAGTGAGGAGGAAGGGAGAGGACGAAGAGAGAGGAAGAAGTGAGAGGAAGAGGAGAGAGGAGGAAGAGAGAGGAGGAAGAGAGAGGAAGAGCAGAGAGGAGGAGGACAGAGGAGGAAGAGAGAGGAGGAAGAGAGAGGAAGAAGAGAGAGGAGGAAGAGAGAGGAAGAGGAGAGAGGAGGAGTGAGGAGGAAGAGAGAGGAGGAAGAGAGAGGAGGAAGAGAGAGGAGGAAGAGAGAGGAAGAGGAGAGAGGAGGAGAGAGGAGGAAGAGAGAGGAAGAAGAGAGAGGAGAAAGAGAGAGGAGGAAGAGAGACGAGGAAGAGAGAGGAGGAAGAGTGAGGAGGAAGGGAGAGGACGAAGAGAGAGGAAGAAGTTGGAGGAAGAGGAGAGAGGAGGAATTCAGAGGAGGAAGAGAGAGGAGGAAGAGAGAGGAGGAAGAAAGAGGAGGAGGAGAGAGGAGGAAGAGAGAGGAGGAAGAGTGAGGAGGAAGAGAGAGGAGGAAGAGAGAGGAGGAAGAGAGAGGAGGAAGAGAGAGGACGAAGAGAGAGGAGGAAGGGAGAGGAGGAAGAGAGAGCAGGAAGAGAGAGGAAGAGGAGAGAGGAGGAGAGAGGAGGAAGAGAGAGGAAGAAGAGAGAGGAGGAAGAGAGAGGAGGAAGAGAGAGGAGGAAGAGAGAGGACGAAGAGAGAGGAAGAAGTGAGAGGAAGAGGAGAGAGGAGGAAGAGAGAGGAGGAAGAGAGAGGAGGAAGAGAGAGGAAGAGCAGAGAGGTGGAGGACAGAGGAGGAAGAGAGAGGAGGAAGAGAGAGGAAGAAGAGAGAGGAGGAAGAGAGAGGAAGAGGAGAGAGGAGGAGTGAGGAGGAAGAGAGAGGAGGAAGAGAGAGGAGGAAGAGAGAGGAGGAAGAGAGAGGAAGAGGAGAGAGGAGGAAGGGAGAGGAGAAAGAGAGACGAGGAAGAGAGAGGAGGAAGGGAGAGGAGGAAGAGAGAGGAAGAGGAGAGAGCAGGAAGAGAGAGGAGAAAGAGAGAGGAGGAAGAGAGAGGAGCAAGAAAGAGGAGGAAGAGAGAGCAGGAAGAGAGAGGAGAAAGAGAGAGGAAGAGGAGAGAGGAGGAGAGAGGAGGAAGAGAGAGGAGGAAGAGAGAGTGGGAAGAGAGAGGAGGAAGAGAGAGGAGGAAGAGAGAGGAAGAAGAGAGAGGAAGAGTAGAGTGAAGGAAGAGAGGTGGAAGATTGAGGAGGAAGAGAGAGGAGGAAGCGAGAGGAGGAAGAGAGAGGAAGAGGAGAGAGGAAGAGGAGAGAGGAGGAAGAGAGAGGAGGAAGAGAGAGGAGGAAGAGAGAGGAGGAAGAGAGAGGAGGAAGAGAGAGGAAGAAGAGAGAGGAGGAAGAGAGAGGAGGAAGAGAGAGGAAGAGCAGAGAGGAGGAGGACAGAGGAGGAAGAGAGAGGAGGAAGAGAGAGTAGGAAGAGAGAGGAGGAAGAGAGATGAGGAAGAGAGATGAGGAAGAGAGAGGAGGAAGAGAGAGGAGGAAGAGAGAGGAGAAAGGGAGAGGAGGAAGAGAGAGGAGGAAGAGTGAGGAGGAAGGGAGAGGAGTAAGAGAGAGGAAGAGCAGAGAGGAGGAAGAGAGAGGAGAAAGAGAGACAAAGAAGAGAGAGAAGGAAGAGAGAGGAGGAAGAGAGAGGAGGAAGAGTGAGGAGGAAGGGAGAGGACGAAGAGAGAGGAAGAAGTGAGAGGAAGAGGAGAGAGGAGGAAGAGAGAGGAGAAAGAGAGAGGAAGAGCAGAGAGGAGGAGGACAGAGGAGGAAGAGAGAGGAGGAAGAGAGAGTAGGAAGAGAGAGGAGGAAGAGAGATGAGGAAGAGAGATGAGGAAGAGAGAGGAGGAAGAGAGAGGAGGAAGAGAGAGGAGGAAGGGAGAGGAGGAAGAGAGAGGAGGAAGAGTGAGGAGGAAGGGAGAGGAGGAAGAGAGAGGAAGAGCAGAGAGGAGGAAGAGAGAGGAGAAAGAGAGACAAAGAAGAGAGAGAAGGAAGAGAGAGGAGGAAGAGAGAGGAGGAAGAGTGAGGAGGAAGGGAGAGGACGAAGAGAGAGGAAGAAGTGAGAGGAAGAGGAGAGAGGAGGAAGAGAGAGGAGGAAGAGAGAGGAAGAGCAGAGAGGAGGAGGACAGAGGAGGAAGAGAGAGGAGGAAGAGAGAGGAAGAAGAGAGAGGAGGAAGAGAGAGGAAGAGGAGAGAGGAGGAGTGAGGAGGAAGAGAGAGGAGGAAGAGAGAGGAGGAAGAGAGAGGAGGAAGAGAGAGGAAGAGGAGAGAGGAGGAGAGAGGAGGAAGAGAGAGGAAGAAGAGAGAGGAGAAAGAGAGAGGAGGAAGAGAGACGAGGAAGAGAGAGGAGGAAGAGTGAGGAGGAAGGGAGAGGACGAAGAGAGAGGAAGAAGTTGGAGGAAGAGGAGAGAGGAGGAATTCAGAGGAGGAAGAGAGAGGAGGAAGAGAGAGGAGGAAGAAAGAGGAGGAGGAGAGAGGAGGAAGAGAGAGGAGGAAGAGTGAGGAGGAAGAGAGAGGAGGAAGAGAGAGGAGGAAGAGAGAGGAGGAAGAGAGAGGACGAAGAGAGAGGAGGAAGGGAGAGGAGGAAGAGAGAGCAGGAAGAGAGAGGAAGAGGAGAGAGGAGGAGAGAGGAGGAAGAGAGAGGAAGAAGAGAGAGGAGGAAGAGAGAGGAGGAAGAGAGAGGAGGAAGAGAGAGGACGAAGAGAGAGGAAGAAGTGAGAGGAAGAGGAGAGAGGAGGAAGAGAGAGGAGGAAGAGAGAGGAGGAAGAGAGAGGAAGAGCAGAGAGGTGGAGGACAGAGGAGGAAGAGAGAGGAGGAAGAGAGAGGAAGAAGAGAGAGGAGGAAGAGAGAGGAAGAGGAGAGAGGAGGAGTGAGGAGGAAGAGAGAGGAGGAAGAGAGAGGAGGAAGAGAGAGGAGGAAGAGAGAGGAAGAGGAGAGAGGAGGAAGGGAGAGGAGAAAGAGAGACGAGGAAGAGAGAGGAGGAAGGGAGAGGAGGAAGAGAGAGGAAGAGGAGAGAGCAGGAAGAGAGAGGAGAAAGAGAGAGGAGGAAGAGAGAGGAGCAAGAAAGAGGAGGAAGAGAGAGCAGGAAGAGAGAGGAGAAAGAGAGAGGAAGAGGAGAGAGGAGGAGAGAGGAGGAAGAGAGAGGAGGAAGAGAGAGTGGGAAGAGAGAGGAGGAAGAGAGAGGAGGAAGAGAGAGGAAGAAGAGAGAGGAAGAGTAGAGTGAAGGAAGAGAGGTGGAAGATTGAGGAGGAAGAGAGAGGAGGAAGCGAGAGGAGGAAGAGAGAGGAAGAGGAGAGAGGAAGAGGAGAGAGGAGGAAGAGAGAGGAGGAAGAGAGAGGAGGAAGAGAGAGGAGGAAGAGAGAGGAGGAAGAGAGAGGAAGAAGAGAGAGGAGGAAGAGAGAGGAGGAAGAGAGAGGAAGAGCAGAGAGGAGGAGGACAGAGGAGGAAGAGAGAGGAGGAAGAGAGAGTAGGAAGAGAGAGGAGGAAGAGAGATGAGGAAGAGAGATGAGGAAGAGAGAGGAGGAAGAGAGAGGAGGAAGAGAGAGGAGAAAGGGAGAGGAGGAAGAGAGAGGAGGAAGAGTGAGGAGGAAGGGAGAGGAGTAAGAGAGAGGAAGAGCAGAGAGGAGGAAGAGAGAGGAGAAAGAGAGACAAAGAAGAGAGAGAAGGAAGAGAGAGGAGGAAGAGAGAGGAGGAAGAGTGAGGAGGAAGGGAGAGGACGAAGAGAGAGGAAGAAGTGAGAGGAAGAGGAGAGAGGAGGAAGAGAGAGGAGAAAGAGAGAGGAAGAGCAGAGAGGAGGAGGACAGAGGAGGAAGAGAGAGGAGGAAGAGATAGTAGGAAGAGAGAGGAGGAAGAGAGATGAGGAAGAGAGATGAGGAAGAGAGAGGAGGAAGAGAGAGGAGGAAGAGAGAGGAGGAAGGGAGAGGAGGAAGAGAGAGGAGGAAGAGTGAGGAGGAAGGGAGAGGACGAAGAGAGAGGAAGAAGTGAGAGGAAGAGGAGAGAGGAGGAAGAGAGAGGAGGAAGAGAGAGGAAGAGCAGAGAGGAGGAGGACAGAGGAGGAAGAGAGAGGAGGAAGAGAGAGGAGCTAGAGAGAGGAAGAAGAGAGAGGAGAAAGAGAGAGGAAGAGGAGAGAGGAGGAGTGAGGAGGAAGAGAGAGGAGGAAGAGAGAGGAGGAAGAGAGATGAGGAAGAGAGAGGAGGAAGAGAGATGAGGAAGAGAGATGAGGGAGAGAGAGGAGGAAGAGAGAGGAGGAAGAGAGAGGAGGAAGAGAGAGGAAGATCAGAGAGGAGGAAGAGAGAGGAAGAGGAGAGAGGAGGAAGAGAGAGGAGGAAGAGAGAGGAGGAAGGGAGAGGAGGAAGAGAGAGCAGGAAGAGAGAGGAAGAGGAGAGAGGAGGAGAGAGGAGGAAGAGAGAGGAGGAAGAGAGAGGACGAAGAGAGAGGAAGAAGTGAGAGGAAGAGGAGAGAGGAGGAAGAGAGAGGAGGAAGAGAGAGGAGGAAGAGAGAGGAAGAGCAGAGAGGTGGAGGACAGAGGAGGAAGAGAGAGGAGGAAGAGAGAGGAAGAAGAGAGAGGAGGAAGAGAGAGGAAGAGGAGAGAGGAGGAGTGAGGAGGAAGAGAGAGGAGGAAGAGAGAGGAGGAAGAGAGAGGAGGAAGAGAGATGAGGAAGAGAGAGGAGGAAGAGAGAGGAGGAAGAGAGAGGAGGAAGGGAGAGGAGGAAGAGAGAGGAGGAAGAGTGAGGAGTAAGGGAGAGGAGTAAGAGAGAGGAAGAGCAGAGAGGAGGAAGAGAGAGGAGAAAGAGAGACAAAGAAGAGAGAGAAGGAAGAGAGAGGAGGAAGAGAGAGGAGGAAGAGTGAGGAGGAAGGGAGAGGACGAAGAGAGAGGAAGAAGTGAGAGGAAGAGGAGAGAGGAGGAAGAGAGAGGAGGAAGAGAGAGGAAGAGCAGAGAGGAGGAGGACAGAGGAGGAAGAGAGAGGAGGAAGAGAGAGTAGGAAGAGAGAGGAGGAAGAGAGATGAGGAAGAGAGATGAGGAAGAGAGAGGAGGAAGAGAGAGGAGGAAGAGAGAGGAGGAAGGGAGAGGAGGAAGAGAGAGGAGGAAGAGTGAGGAGGAAGGGAGAGGGGGAAGAGAGAGGAAGAGCAGAGAGGAGGAAGAGAGAGGAGAAAGAGAGACAAAGAAGAGAGAGAAGGAAGAGAGAGGAGGAAGAGAGAGGAGGAAGAGTGAGGAGGAAGGGAGAGGACGAAGAGAGAGGAAGAAGTGAGAGGAAGAGGAGAGAGGAGGAAGAGAGAGGAGGAAGAGAGAGGAAGAGCAGAGAGGAGGAGGACAGAGGAGGAAGAGAGAGGAGGAAGAGAGAGGAGCTAGAGAGAGGAAGAAGAGAGAGGAGAAAGAGAGAGGAAGAGGAGAGAGGAGGAGTGAGGAGGAAGAGAGAGGAGGAAGAGAGAGGAGGAAGAGAGATGAGGAAGAGAGAGGAGGAAGAGAGATGAGGAAGAGAGATGAGGGAGAGAGAGGAGGAAGAGAGAGGAGGAAGAGAGAGGAGGAAGAGAGAGGAAGATCAGAGAGGAGGAAGAGAGAGGAAGAGGAGAGAGAGGAAGAGAGAGGAGGAAGAGAGAGGAGGAAGGGAGAGGAGGAAGAGAGAGCAGGAAGAGAGAGGAAGAGGAGAGAGGAGGAGAGAGGAGGAAGAGAGAGGAAGAAGAGAGAGGAGGAAGAGAGAGGAGGAAGAGAGAGGAGGAAGAGAGAGGACGAAGAGAGAGGAGGAAGAGAGATGAGGAAGAGAGAGGAGGAAGAGAGATGAGGAAGAGAGATGAGGGAGAGAGAGGAGGAAGAGAGAGGAGGAAGAGAGAGGAGGAAGAGAGAGGAAGATCAGAGAGGAGGAAGAGAGAGGAAGAGGAGAGAGGAGGAAGAGAGAGGAGGAAGAGAGAGGAGGAAGGGAGAGGAGGAAGAGAGAGCAGGAAGAGAGAGGAAGAGGAGAGAGGAGGAGAGAGGAGGAAGAGAGAGGAAGAAGAGAGAGGAGGAAGAGAGAGGAGGAAGAGAGAGGAGGAAGAGAGAGGACGAAGAGAGAGGAAGAAGTGAGAGGAAAGGGAGAGAGGAGGAAGAGAGAGGAGGAAGAGAGAGGAAGAGCAGAGAGGTGGAGGACAGAGGAGGAAGAGAGAGGAGGAAGAGAGAGGAAGAAGAGAGAGGAGGAAGAGAGAGGAAGAGGAGAGAGGAGGAGTGAGGAGGAAGAGAGAGGAGGAAGAGAGAGGAGGAAGAGAGAGGAGGAAGAGAGAGGAAGAGGAGAGAGGAGGAGAGAGGAGGAAGAGAGAGGAAGAAGAGAGAGGAGAAAGAGAGAGGAGGAAGAGAGAGGAGGAAGAGAAAGGAGGAAGAGAGAGGACGAAGAGAGAGGAAGAAGTGAGAGGAAGAGGAGAGAGGAGTAAGAGAGAGGAGGAAGAGAGAGGAGGAAGAGAGAGGAAGAGCAGAGAGGTGGAGGACAGAGGAGGAAGAGAGAGGAGGAAGAGAGAGGAAGAAGAGAGAGGAGGAAGAGAGAGGAAGAGGAGAGAGGAGGAGTGAGGAGGAAGAGAGAGGAGGAAGAGAGACGAGGAAGAGAGAGGAGGAAGAGTGAGGAGGAAGGGAGAGGACGAAGAGAGAGGAAGAAGTTGGAGGAAGAGGAGAGAGGAGGAATTCAGAGGAGGAAGAGAGAGGAGGAAGAGAGAGGAGGAAGAGAGAGGAGGAGGAGAGAGGAGGAAGAGAGAGGAGGAAGAGTGAGGAGGAAGAGAGAGGAGGAAGAGAGAGGAGGAAGAGAGAGGAGGAAGAGAGAGAAAGAGCAGAGAGGAGGAGAGAGGAGAAAGAGAGACGAGGAAGAGAGAGGAGGAAGAGAGAGGAGGAAGAGAGAGGAGGAAGAGAGAGGAGGAAGAGAGAGGAGGAAGAGAGAGGACGAAGAGAGAGGAGGAAGGGAGAGGAGGAAGAGAGAGCAGGAAGAGAGAGGAAGAGGAGAGAGGAGGAGAGAGGAGGAAGAGAGAGGAAGAAGAGAGAGGAGGAAGAGAGAGGAGGAAGAGAGAGGAGGAAGAGAGAGGACGAAGAGAGAGGAAGAAGTGAGAGGAAGAGGAGAGAGGAGGAAGAGAGAGGAGGAAGAGAGAGGAGGAAGAGAGAGGAAGAGCAGAGAGGTGGAGGACAGAGGAGGAAGAGAGAGGAGGAAGAGAGAGGAAGAAGAGAGAGGAGGAAGAGAGAGGAAGAGGAGAGAGGAGGAGTGAGGAGGAAGAGAGAGGAGGAAGAGAGAGGAGGAAGAGAGAGGAGGAAGAGAGAGGAAGAGGAGAGAGGAGGAGAGAGGAGGAAGAGAGAGGAAGAAGAGAGAGGAGAAAGAGAGAGGAGGAAGAGAGACGAGGAAGAGAGAGGAGGAAGAGTGAGGAGGAAGGGAGAGGACGAAGAGAGAGGAAGAAGTTGGAGGAAGAGGAGAGAGGAGGAATTCAGAGGAGGAAGAGAGAGGAGGAAGAGAGAGGAGGAAGAGAGAGGAGGAGGAGAGAGGAGGAAGAGAGAGGAGGAAGAGTGAGGAGGAAGAGAGAGGAGGAAGAGAGAGGAGGAAGAGAGAGGAGGAAGAGAGAGAAAGAGCAGAGAGGAGGAGAGAGGAGAAAGAGAGACGAGGAAGAGAGAGGAGGAAGAGAGAGGAGGAAGAGAGAGGAGGAAGAGAGAGGAGGAAGAGAGAGGAGGAAGAGAGAGGACGAAGAGAGAGGAGGAAGGGAGAGGAGGAAGAGAGAGCAGGAAGAGAGAGGAAGAGGAGAGAGGAGGAGAGAGGAGGAAGAGAGAGGAAGAAGAGAGAGGAGGAATTGAGAGGAGGAAGAGAGAGGAGGAAGAGAGAGGAGGAAGAGAGAGAAAGAGCAGAGAGGAGGAGAGAGGAGAAAGAGAGACGAGGAAGAGAGAGGAGGAAGAGAGAGGAGGAAGAGAGAGGAGGAAGAGAGAGGAGGAAGAGAGAGGAGGAAGAGAGAGGACGAAGAGAGAGGAAGAAGTGAGAGGAAGAGGAGAGAGGAGTAAGAGAGAGGAGGAAGAGAGAGGAGGAAGAGAGAGGAAGAGCAGAGAGGTGGAGGACAGAGGAGGAAGAGAGAGGAGAAAGAGAGAGGAAGAAGAGAGAGGAGGAAGAGAGAGGAAGAGGAGAGAGGAGGAGAGAGGAGGAAGAGAGAGGAAGAAGAGAGAGGAGAAAGAGAGAGGAGGAAGAGAGACGAGGAAGAGAGAGGAGGAAGAGTGAGGAGGAAGGGAGAGGACGAAGAGAGAGGAAGAAGTGAGAGGAAGAGGAGAGAGGAGGAAGAGAGAGGAGGAAGAGAGAGGAGGAAGAGAGAGGAGGAGGAGAGAGGAGGAAGAGAGAGGAGGAAGAGTGAGGAGGAAGAGAGAGGAGGAAGAGAGAGGAAGAGGAGAGAGGAGGAAGAGAGAGCAGGAAAAGAGTGGAGGAAGAGAGAGGAGGAAGAGAGAGGAGGAAGAGAGAGGAGGAAGAGAGAGGAAGAGGAGAGAGGAGGAATAGAGAAGAGGAAGAGAGAGGGAGAGAGGAGGAGAGAGGAGGAAGAGAGAGGACGAAGAGAGAGGAGGAAGAGAGAGGAGGAACAGAGAGGAGGAAGAGAGAGGAGGAAGAGAGATGAGGAAGAGAGAGGAGGAAGAGAGAGGAAGAAGAGAGAGGAAGAGTAGAGAGAAGGAAGAGAGTGGTGGAAGATTGAGGAGGAAGAGAGAGGAGGAAGCGAGAGGAGGAAAAGAGAGGAAGAGGAGAGAGGAAGAGGAGAGAGGAGGAGAGAGGAGGAAGAGAGAGGAGGAAGAGAGAGGAGGAAGAGAGAGGAGGAAGAGAGAGGAAAAAGAGAGAGGAAGAGGAGAGAGGAGGAAGAGAGAGGAGGAAGAGAGAGGAAGAGCAGAGAGGAGGAGGACAGAGGAGGAAGAGAGAGGAGGAAGAGAGAGTAGGAAGAGAGAGGAGGAAGAGAGAGGAGGAAGAGAGATGAGGAAGAGAGAGGAGGAGAGAGAGGAGGAAGGGAGAGGAGGAAGAGAGAGCAGGAAGAGAGAGGAAGAGGAGAGAGGAGGAGAGAGGAGGAAGAGAGAGGAAGAAGAGAGAGGAGGAAGAGAGAGGAGGAAGAGAGAGGAGGAAGAGAGAGGAGGAAGAGAGATGAGGAAGAGAGAGGAGGAAGAGAGAGGAAGAAGAGAGAGGAAGAGTAGAGAGAAGGAAGAGAGAGGTGGAAGATTGAGGAGGAAGAGAGAGGAGGAAGAGAGAGGAGGAAGAGAGAGGAGGAAGAGAGAGGAGGAAGAGAGAGGAAGAAGAGAGAGGAAGAGGAGAGAGGAGGAAGAGAGAGGAGGAAGAGAGAGGAAGAGCAGAGAGGAGGAGGACAGAGGAGGAAGAGAGAGGAGGAAGAGAGAGGAAGAGGAGAGAGGAGGAGTGACGAGGAAGAGAGAGGAGGAAGAGAGAGGAGGAAGAGAGATGAGGAAGAGAGAGGAGGAAGAGAGATGAGGAAGAGAGATGAGGGAGAGAGAGGAGGAAGAGAGAGGAGGAAGAGAGAGGAGGAAGAGAGAGGAAGATCAGAGAGGAGGAAGAGAGAGGAAGAAGAGAGAGGAGGAAGAGAGAGGAGGAAAAGAGATGAGGAAGAGAGAGGTGGAAGAGAGAGGAAGAGGAGAGAGGAGGAAGAGAGAGGAGGAAGAGAGAGGAGGAAGAGAGAGGAGGAAGAGAGAGGAAGAAGAGAGAGGAAGAGGAGAGAGGAGGAAGAGAGAGGAGGAAGAGAGAGGAGGTAGAGAGAGGAGGAAGAGAGAGGAGGAAGAGAGAGGAGGAAGAGAGAGGAAGAGGAGAGAGGAGGAATAGAGAAGAGGAAGAGAGAGGGAGAGAGGAGGAGAGAGGAGGAAGAGAGAGGACGAAGAGAGAGGAGGTAGAGTGAGGAGGAAGAGAGAGGAGGAAGAGAGAGGGGGAAGAGAGAGGAAGAAGAGAGAGGAAGAGTAGAGTGAAGGAAGAGAGAGGTGGAAGATTGAGGAGGAAGAGAGAGGAGGAAGCGAGAGGAGGAAGAGAGAGGAAGAGGAGAGAGGAAGAGGAGAGAGGAGGAGAGAGGAGGAAGAGAGAGGAGGAAGAGAGAGGAGGAAGAGAGAGGAGGAAGAGAGAGGAGGAAGAGAGAGGAAGAAGAGAGAGGAAGAGGAGAGAGGAGGAAGAGAGAGGAGGAAGACAGAGGAAGAGCAGAGAGGAGGAGGACAGAGGAGGAAGAGAGAGGAGGAAGAGAGAGGAAGAGGAGAGAGGAGGAATAGAGAAGAGTAAGAGAGAGGGAGAGAGAAGGAGAGAGGAGGAAGAGAGAGGACGAAGAGAGAGGAGGTAGAGAGAGGAGGAAGAGAGAGGAGGAAGACAGAGGGGGAAGAGAGAGGAAGAAGAGAGAGGAAGATGAGGGAGGAGGATGAGAGAGGAGTAAGAGAGAGGAGGAAGAGAGAGGAGGAAGAGAGAGGAAGAAGAGAGAGGAAGAGTAGAGAGAAGGAAGAGAGAGGTGGAAGATTGAGGAGGAAGAGAGAGGAGGACGCGAGAGGAGGAAGAGAGAGGAAGAGGAGAGAGGAAGAGGAGAGAGGAGGAGAGAGGAGGAAGAGAGAGGAGGAAGAGAGAGGAAGAGGAGAGAGGAGGAAGAGAGAGGAGGAAGAGAGAGGAGGAAGGGAGAGGAGGAAGAGAGAGCAGGAAGAGAGAGGAAGAGGAGAGAGGAGGAGAGAGGAGGAAGAGAGAGGAAGAAGAGAGAGGAGGAAGAGAGAGGAGGAAGAGAGAGTAGGAAGAGAGAGGAAGAAGAGAGAGGAAGAGTAGAGAGAAGGAAGAGAGAGGTGGAAGATTGAGGAGGAAGAGAGAGGAGGAAGCGAGAGGAGGAAGAGAGAGGAAGAGGAGAGAGGAAGAGGAGAGAGGAGGAGAGAGGAGGAAGAGAGAGGAGGAAGAGACAGGAGGAAGAGAGAGGAGGAAGAGAGAGGAGGAAGAGAGAGGAAGAAGAGAGAGGAAGAGAAGAGAGGAGGAAAAGAGAGGAGGAAGAGAGAGGAAGAGCAGAGAGGAGGAGGACAGAGGAGGAAGAGAGAGGAGGAAGAGAGAGGAGCTAGAGAGAGGAGCAAGAAAGAGGAGGAAGAGAGAGGAAGAGGAGAGAGGAGGAATAGAGAAGAGGAAGAGAGAGGGAGAGAGGAGGAGAGAGGAGGAAGAGAGAGGACGAAGAGAGAGAAGGTAGAGAGAGGAGGAAGAGAGAGGAGGAAGAGAGAGGGGGAAGAGAGAGGAAGAAGAGAGAGGAAGATGAGGGAGGAGGATGAGAGAGGAGTAAGAGAGAGGAGGAAGAGAGAGGAGGAAGAGAGAGGAAGAAGAGAGAGGAAGAGTAGAGTGAAGGAAGAGAGAGGTGGAAGATTGAGGAGGAAGAGGGAGGAGGAAGCGAGAGGAGGAAGAGAGAGGAAGAGGAGAGAGGAAGAGGAGAGAGGAGGAGAGAGGAGGAAGAGAGAGGAGGAAGAGAGAGGAGGAAGAGAGAGGAGGAAGAGAGAGGAGGAAGAGAGAGGAAGAAGAGAGAGGAAGAGGAGAGAGGAGGAAGAGAGAGGAGGAAGAGAGAGGAAGAGCAGAGAGGAGGAGGACAGAGGAGGAAGAGAGAGGAGGAAGAGAGAGGAGCTAGAGAGAGGAGCAAGAAAGAGGAGGAAGAGAGAGGAAGAGGAGAGAGGAGGAATAGAGAAGAGGAAGAGAGAGGGAGAGAGGAGGAGAGAGGAGGAAGAGAGAGGACGAAGAGAGAGGAGGTAGAGAGAGGAGGAAGGGAGAGGTGGAAGAGAGAGGGGGAAGAGAGAGGAAGAAGAGAGAGGAAGATGAGGGAGGAGGATGAGAGAGGAGTAAGAGAGAGGAGGAAGAGAGAGGAAGAAGAGAGAGGAAGAGTAGAGTGAAGGAAGAGAGAGGTGGAAGATTGAGGAGGAAGAGAGAGGAGGAAGCGAGAGGAGGAAGAGAGAGGAAGAGGAGAGAGGAAGAGGAGAGAGGAGGAGAGAGGAGGAAGAGAGAGGAGGAAGAGAGAGGAGGAAGAGAGAGGAGGAAGAGAGAGGAGGAAGAGAGAGGAGGAAAAGAGAGGAGGAAGAGAGAGGAAGAAGAGAGAGGAAGAGGAGAGAGGAGGAAGAGAGAGGAGGAAAACAGAGGAAGAGCAGAGAGGAGGAGGACAGAGGAGGAAGAGAGAGGAGGAAGAGAGAGGAGCTAGAGAGAGGAAGAAGAGAGAGGAGAAAGAGAGAGGAAGAGGAGAGAGGAGGAGTGAGGAGGAAGAGAGAGGAGGAAGAGAGAGGAGGAAGAGAGATGAGGAAGAGAGAGGAGGAAGAGAGATGAGGAAGAGAGATGAGGGAGAGAGAGGAGGAAGAGAGAGAAGGAAGAGAGAGGAGGAAGAGAGAGGAAGATCAGAGAGGAGGAAGAGAGAGGAAGAGGAGAGAGGAGGAAGAGAGAGGAGGAAGAGAGAGGAGGAAGGGAGAGGAGGAAGAGAGAGCAGGAAGAGAGAGGAAGAGGAGAGAGGAGGAGAGAGGAGGAAGAGAGAGGAAGAAGAGAGAGGAGGAAGAGAGAGGAGGAAGAGAGAGGAGGAAGAGAGAGGAGGAAGAGAGAGAAAGAGCAGAGAGGAGGAGAGAGGAGAAAGAGAGACGAGGAAGAGAGAGGAGGAAGAGAGAGGAGGAAGAGAGAGGAGGAAGAGAGAGGAGGAAGAGAGAGGACGAAGAGAGAGGAAGAAGTGAGAGGAAGAGGAGAGAGGAGGAAGAGAGAGGAGGAAGAGAGAGGAGGAAGAGAGAGGAAGAGCAGAGAGGTGGAGGAGAGAGGAGGAAGAGAGAGGAGGAAGAGAGAGGAAGAAGAGAGAGGAGGAAGAGAGAGGAAGAGGAGAGAGGAGGAGTGAGGAGGAAGAGAGAGGAGGAAGAGAGAGGAGGAAGAGAGAGGAGGAAGAGAGAGGAGGAAGAGAGAGGAAGAGGAGAGAGGAGGAGAGAGGAGGAAGAGAGAGGAAGAAGAAAGAGGAGAAAGAGAGAGGAGGAAGAGAGACGAGGAAGAGAGAGGAGGAAGAGTGAGGAGGAAGGGAGAGGACGAAGAGAGAGGAAGAAGTGAGAGGAAGAGGAGAGAGGAGGAAGAGAGAGGAGGAAGAGAGAGGAGGAAGAGAGAGGAGGAAGAGAGAGGAGGAAGAGAGAGGAGGAAGAGAGAGGAGGAAGAGAGAGGAAGAGGAGAGAGGAGGAAGAGAGAGGAGGAAGAGTGAGGAGGAAGAGAGAGGAGGAAGAGAGAGGAAGAGGAGAGAGGAGGAAGAGAGAGGAGGAAAAGAGTGGAGGAAGAGAGAGGAGGAAGAGAGAGGAGGAAGAGAGAGGAGGAAGAGAGAGGAAGAGGAGAGAGGAGGAATAGAGAAGAGGAAGAGAGAGGGAGAGAGGAGGAGAGAGGAGGAAGAGAGAGGAGGAAGAGAGAGGAGGAAGAGAGAGGAGGAAAATAGATGAGGAAGAGAGAGGTGGAAGAGAGAGGAAGAGGAGAGAGGAGGAAGAGAGAAGAGGAAGAGAGAGGAGGAAGAGAGAGGAAGAATAGAGAGGAAGAGGAGAGAGGAGGAAGAGAGAGGAGGAAGCGAGAGGAGGTAGAGAGAGGAGGAAGAGAGAGGAGGAAGAGAGAGGAAGAGGAGAGAGGAGGAATAGAGAAGAGGAAGAGAGAGGGAGAGAGGAGGAGAGAGGAGGAAGAGAGAGGACGAAGAGAGAGGAGGTAGAGAGAGGAGGAAGAGAGAGGAGGAAGAGAGAGGGGGAAGAGAGAGGAAGAAGAGAGAGGAAGATGAGGGAGGAGGATGAGAGAGGAGTAAGAGAGAGGAGGAAGAGAGAGGAGGAAGAGAGAGGAAGAAGAGAGAGGAAGAGGAGAGAGGAGGAAGAGAGAGGAGGAAGAGAGAGGAGGTAGAGAGAGGAGGAAGAGAGAGGAGGAAGAGAGAGGAAGAGGAGAGAGGAGGAGTGAGGAGGAAGAGAGAGGAGGAAGAGAGAGGAGGAAGAGAGAGGAGGAAGAGAGAGGAAGAGGAGAGAGGAGGAAGGGAGAGGAGAAAGAGAGACGAGGAAGAGAGAGGAGGAAGGGAGAGGAGGAAGAGAGAGGAAGAGGAGAGAGCAGGAAGAGAGAGGAGAAAGAGAGAGGAGGAAGAGAGCGGAGCAAGAAAGAGGAGGAAGAGAGAGCAGGAAGAGAGAGGAGAAAGAGAGAGGAAGAGGAGAGAGGAAGAGTAGAGTGAAGGACGAGAGGTGGAAGATTGAGGAGGAAGAGAGAGGAGGAAGAGAGAGGAAGAAGAGAGAGGAAGAGGAGAGAGGAGGAAGAGAGAGGAGGAAGAGAGAGGAAGAGCAGAGAGGAGGAGGACAGAGGAGGAAGAGAGAGGAGGAAGAGAGAGTAGGAAGAGAGAGGAGGAAGAGAGAGGAGGAAGAGAAAGGAAGATCAGAGAGGAGGAAGAGAGAGGAAGAGGAGAGAGGAGGAAGAGAGAGGAGGAAGAGAGAGCAGGAAGAGAGAGGAAGAGGAGAGAGGAGGAGAGAGGAGGAAGAGAGAGGAAGAAGAGAGAGGAGGAAGAGAGAGGAGGAAGAGAGAGGAGGAAGAGAGAGGAGGAAGAGAGATGAGGAAGAGAGAGGAGGAAGAGAGAGGAAGAAGAGAGAGGAAGAGTAGAGAGGTGGTGGAGAGAGGAGGAAGAGAGAGGAGGAAGAGAGAGGAGGTAGAGAGAGGAAGAAGAGAGAGGAGGAAGAGAGAGGAAGAGGAGAGAGGAGGAGTGAGGAGGAAGAGAGAGGAGGAAGAGAGAGGAGGAAGAGAGAGGAGGAAGAGAGAGGAGGAAGAGAGAGGAAGAGGAGAGAGGAGCAGAGAGGAGGAAGAGAGAGGAAGAAGAGAGAGGAGGAAGAGAGAGGAGGAAGAGAGAGGAGGTAGAGTGAGGAGGAAGGGAGAGGAGGAAGAGAGAGGAAGAGCAGAGAGGAGGAAGAGAGAGGAGAAAGAGAGACAAAGAAGAGAGAGAAGGAAGAGAGAGGATGAAGAGAGAGGAGGAAGAGTGAGGAGGAAGGGAGAGGACGAAGAGAGAGGAAGAAGTGAGAGGAAGAGGAGAGAGGAGGAAGAGAGAGGAATAGGAGAGAGTAGGAAGTAGAGAAGAGGAAGAGAGAGGAGGAAGAGGGAGGAGGAAGAGAGAGGAGGAAGAGGGAGGAAGAGGAGAGAGGAAGAAGGGAGAGGAGAAAGAGAGAGGAGGAAGAGAGATGAGGAAGAGAGAGGAGGAAGACTGAGGAGGAAGAGAGAGGAGGAAGAGAGAGGAAGAGGAGAGAGGAGGAAGAGGATGGAGGAAGAGAGAGGAGGAAGAGAGAGGAGGAAGAGAGAGGAGGAGGAGAGTGGAGGAAGAGAGAGGAGGAAGAGTGAGGAGGAAGAGAGAGGAGGAAGAGAGAGGAAGAGGAGAGAGGAGGAAGAGAGAGGAGGAAAAGAGTGGAGGAAGAGAGAGGAGGAAGAGAGAGGAGGAAGAGAGAGGAGGAAGAGAGAGGAAGAGGAGAGAGGAGGAATAGAGAAGAGGAAGAGAGAGGGAGAGAGGAGGAGAGAGGAGGAAGAGAGAGGACGAAGAGAGAGGAGGAAGAGAGAGGAGGAAAAGAGATGAGGAAGAGAGAGGTGGAAGAGAGAGGAAGAGGAGAGAGGAGGAAGAGAGAGGAGGAAGAGAGAGGAAGAAGAGAGAGGAAGAGGAGAGAGGAGGAAGAGAGAGGAGGAAGAGAGAGGAGGTAGAGAGAGGAGGAAGACAGAGGAGGAAGAGAGAGGAAGAGGAGAGAGGAGGAATAGAGAAGAGGAAGAGAGAGGGAGAGAGGAGGAGAGAGGAGGAAGAGAGAGGACGAAGAGAGAGGAGGTAGAGAGAGGAGGAAGAGAGAGGAGGAAGAGAGAGGGGGAAGAGAGAGGAAGAAGTGAGAGGAAGATGAGGGAGGAGGATGAGAGAGGAGGAAGAGAGAGGAGGAAGAGAGAGGAAGAAGAGAGAGGAAGAGGAGAGAGGAGGAAGAGAGAGGAGGAAGAGAGAGGAGGTAGAGAGAGGAAGAAGAGAGAGGAGGAAGAGAGAGGAAGAGGGGAGAGGAGGAGTGAGGAGGAAGAGAGAGGAGGAAGAGAGAGGAGGAAGAGAGAGGAGGAAGAGAGAGGAAGAGGAGAGAGGAGGATGGGAGAGGAGAAAGAGAGACGAGGAAGAGAGAGGAGGAAGGGAGAGGAGGAAGAGAGAGGAAGAGGAGAGAGGAGGAGTGAGGAGGAAGAGAGAGGAGGAAGAGAGAGGAGGAAGAGAGAGGAGGAAGAGAGAGGAGGAAGAGAGAGGAAGAGGAGAGAGGAGGAGAGAGGAGGAAGAGAGAGGAAGAAGAAAGAGGAGAAAGAGAGAGGAGGAAGAGAGACGAGGAAGAGAGAGGAGGAAGAGTGAGGAGGAAGGGAGAGGAGGAAGAGAGAGGAGCAAGAAAGAGGAGGAAGAGAGAGCAGGAAGAGAGAGGAAGAGGAGAGAGGAAGAGGAGAGAGGAGGAAGAGAGAGGAGGAAGAGAGAGGAGGAAGAGAGAGGAGGAAGAGAGAGGAGGAAGAGAGAGGAAGAAGAGAGAGGAAGAGGAGAGAGGAGGAAGAGAGAGGAGGAAGAGAGAGGAAGAGCAGAGAGGAGGAGGACAGAGGAGGAAGAGAGAGGAGGAAGAGAGTGTAGGAAGAGAGAGGAGGAAGAGAGATGAGGAAGAGAGATGAGGAAGAGAGAGGAGGAAGAGAGAGGAGGAAGAGAGAGGAGGAAGGGAGAGGAGGAAGAGAGAGGAGGAAGAGTGAGGAGGAAGGGAGAGGAGGAAGAGAGAGGAAGAGCAGAGAGGAGGAGGAGAGAGGAGAAAGAGAGACAAAGAAGAGAGAGAAGGAAGAGAGAGGAGGAAGAGAGAGGAGGAAGAGTGAGGAGGAAGGGAGAGGACGAAGAGAGAGGAAGAAGTGAGAGGAAGAGGAGAGAGGAGGAAGAGAGAGGAGGAAGAGAGAGGAAGAGCAGAGAGGAGGAGGACAGAGGAGGAAGAGAGAGGAGGAAGAGAGAGGAGCTAGAGAGAGGAAGAAGAGAGAGGAGAAAGAGAGAGGAAGAGGAGAGAGGAGGAGTGAGGAGGAAGAGAGAGGAGGAAGAGAGAGGAGGAAGAGAGATGAGGAAGAGAGAGGAGGAAGAGAGATGAGGAAGAGAGATGAGGGAGAGAGAGGAGGAAGAGAGAGGAGGAAGAGAGAGGAGGAAGAGAGAGGAAGATCAGAGAGGAGGAAGAGAGAGGAAGAGGAGAGAGGAGGAAGAGAGAGGAGGAAGAGAGAGGAGGAAGGGAGAGGAGGAAGAGAGAGCAGGAAGAGAGAGGAAGAGTAGAGAGGAGGAGAGAGGAGGAAGAGAGAGGAAGAAGAGAGAGGAGGAAGAGAGAGGAGGAAGAGAGAGGAGGAAGAGAGAGGAAGAGCAGAGAGGTGGAGGACAGAGGAGGAAGAGAGAGGAGGAAGAGAGAGGAAGAAGAGAGAGGAGGAAGAGAGAGGAAGAGGAGAGAGGAGGAGTGAGGAGGAAGAGAGAGGAGGAAGAGAGAGGAGGAAGAGAGAGGAGGAAGAGAGAGGAAGAGGAGAGAGGAGGAGAGAGGAGGAAGAGAGAGGAAGAAGAGAGAGGAGAAAGAGAGAGGAGGAAGAGAGACGAGGAAGAGAGAGGAGGAAGAGTGAGGAGGAAGGGAGAGGACGAAGAGAGAGGAAGAAGTTGGAGGAAGAGGAGAGAGGAGGAATTCAGAGGAGGAAGAGAGAGGAGGAAGAGAGAGGAGGAAGAGAGAGGAGGAGCAGAGAGGAGGAAGAGAGAGGAGGAAGAGTGAGGAGGAAGAGAGAGGAGGAAGAGAGAGGAGGAAGAGAGAGGAAGAGGAGAGAGGAGGAGTGAGGAGGAAGAGAGAGGAGGAAGAGAGAGGAGGAAGAGAGAGGAGGAAGAGAGAGGAGGAAGAGAGAGGAAGAGGAGAGAGGAGGAGAGAGGAGGAAGAGAGAGGAAGAAGAAAGAGGAGAAAGAGAGAGGAGGAAGAGAGACGAGGAAGAGAGAGGAGGAAGAGTGAGGAGGAAGGGAGAGGACGAAGAGAGAGGAAGAAGTGAGAGGAAGAGGAGAGAGGAGGAAGAGAGAGGAGGAAGAGAGAGGAGGAAGAGAGAGGAGGAAGAGAGAGGAGGAAGAGAGAGGAGGAAGAGAGAGGAGGAAGAGAGAGGAAGAGGAGAGAGGAGGAAGAGAGAGGAGGAAGAGTGAGGAGGAAGAGAGAGGAGGAAGAGAGAGGAAGAGGAGAGAGGAGGAAGAGAGAGGAGGAAAAGAGTGGAGGAAGAGAGAGGAGGAAGAGAGAGGAGGAAGAGAGAGGAGAAAGAGAGAGGAAGAGGAGAGAGGAGGAATAGAGAAGAGGAAGAGAGAGGGAGAGAGGAGGAGAGAGGAGGAAGAGAGAGGAGGAAGAGAGAGGAGGAAGAGAGAGGAGGAAAAGAGATGAGGAAGAGAGAGGTGGAAGAGAGAGGAAGAGGAGAGAGGAGGAAGAGAGAAGAGGAAGAGAGAGGAGGAAGAGAGAGGAAGAATAGAGAGGAAGAGGAGAGAGGAGGAAGAGAGAGGAGGAAGCGAGAGGAGGTAGAGAGAGGAGGAAGAGAGAGGAGGAAGAGAGAGGAAGAGGAGAGAGGAGGAATAGAGAAGAGGAAGAGAGAGGGAGAGAGGAGGAGAGAGGAGGAAGAGAGAGGACGAAGAGAGAGGAGGTAGAGAGAGGAGGAAGAGAGAGGAGGAAGAGAGAGGGGGAAGAGAGAGGAAGAAGAGAGAGGAAGATGAGGGAGGAGGATGAGAGAGGAGTAAGAGAGAGGAGGAAGAGAGAGGAGGAAGAGAGAGGAAGAAGAGAGAGGAAGAGGAGAGAGGAGGAAGAGAGAGGAGGAAGAGAGAGGAGGTAGAGAGAGGAGGAAGAGAGAGGAGGAAGAGAGAGGAAGAGGAGAGAGGAGGAGTGAGGAGGAAGAGAGAGGAGGAAGAGAGAGGAGGAAGAGAGAGGAGGAAGAGAGAGGAAGAGGAGAGAGGAGGAAGGGAGAGGAGAAAGAGAGACGAGGAAGAGAGAGGAGGAAGGGAGAGGAGGAAGAGAGAGGAAGAGGAGAGAGCAGGAAGAGAGAGGAGAAAGAGAGAGGAGGAAGAGAGCGGAGCAAGAAAGAGGAGGAAGAGAGAGCAGGAAGAGAGAGGAGAAAGAGAGAGGAAGAGGAGAGAGGAAGAGTAGAGTGAAGGACGAGAGGTGGAAGATTGAGGAGGAAGAGAGAGGAGGAAGAGAGAGGAAGAAGAGAGAGGAAGAGGAGAGAGGAGGAAGAGAGAGGAGGAAGAGAGAGGAAGAGCAGAGAGGAGGAGGACAGAGGAGGAAGAGAGAGGAGGAAGAGAGAGTAGGAAGAGAGAGGAGGAAGAGAGAGGAGGAAGAGAAAGGAAGATCAGAGAGGAGGAAGAGAGAGGAAGAGGAGAGAGGAGGAAGAGAGAGGAGGAAGAGAGAGGAGGAAGGGAGAGGAGGAAGAGAGAGCAGGAAGAGAGAGGAAGAGGAGAGAGGAGGAGAGAGGAGGAAGAGAGAGGAAGAAGAGAGAGGAGGAAGAGAGAGGAGGAAGAGAGAGGAGGAAGAGAGAGGAGGAAGAGAGATGAGGAAGAGAGAGGAGGAAGAGAGAGGAAGAAGAGAGAGGAAGAGTAGAGAGGTGGTGGAGAGAGGAGGAAGAGAGAGGAGGAAGAGAGAGGAGGTAGAGAGAGGAAGAAGAGAGAGGAGGAAGAGAGAGGAAGAGGAGAGAGGAGGAGTGAGGAGGAAGAGAGAGGAGGAAGAGAGAGGAGGAAGAGAGAGGAGGAAGAGAGAGGAGGAAGAGAGAGGAAGAGGAGAGAGGAGCAGAGAGGAGGAAGAGAGAGGAAGAAGAGAGAGGAGGAAGAGAGAGGAGGAAGAGAGAGGAGGTAGAGTGAGGAGGAAGGGAGAGGAGGAAGAGAGAGGAAGAGCAGAGAGGAGGAAGAGAGAGGAGAAAGAGAGACAAAGAAGAGAGAGAAGGAAGAGAGAGGATGAAGAGAGAGGAGGAAGAGTGAGGAGGAAGGGAGAGGACGAAGAGAGAGGAAGAAGTGAGAGGAAGAGGAGAGAGGAGGAAGAGAGAGGAATAGGAGAGAGTAGGAAGTAGAGAAGAGGAAGAGAGAGGAGTAAGAGGGAGGAGGAAGAGAGAGGAGGAAGAGGGAGGAAGAGGAGAGAGGAAGAAGGGAGAGGAGAAAGAGAGAGGAGGAAGAGAGATGAGGAAGAGAGAGGAGGAAGACTGAGGAGGAAGAGAGAGGAGGAAGAGAGAGGAAGAGGAGAGAGGAGGAAGAGGATGGAGGAAGAGAGAGGAGGAAGAGAGAGGAGGAAGAGAGAGGAGGAGGAGAGTGGAGGAAGAGAGAGGAGGAAGAGAGAGGAGGAAAAGAGTGGAGGAAGAGAGAGGAGGAAGAGAGAGGAGGAAGAGAGAGGAGGAAGAGAGAGGAAGAGGAGAGAGGAGGAATAGAGAAGAGGAAGAGAGAGGGAGAGAGGAGGAGAGAGGAGGAAGAGAGAGGACGAAGAGAGAGGAGGAAGAGAGAGGAGGAAAAGAGATGAGGAAGAGAGAGGTGGAAGAGAGAGGAAGAGGAGAGAGGAGGAAGAGAGAGGAGGAAGAGAGAGGAAGAAGAGAGAGGAAGAGGAGAGAGGAGGAAGAGAGAGGAGGAAGAGAGAGGAGGTAGAGAGAGGAGGAAGACAGAGGAGGAAGAGAGAGGAAGAGGAGAGAGGAGGAATAGAGAAGAGGAAGAGAGAGGGAGAGAGGAGGAGAGAGGAGGAAGAGAGAGGACGAAGAGAGAGGAGGTAGAGAGAGGAGGAAGAGAGAGGAGGAAGAGAGAGGGGGAAGAGAGAGGAAGAAGTGAGAGGAAGATGAGGGAGGAGGATGAGAGAGGAGGAAGAGAGAGGAGGAAGAGAGAGGAAGAAGAGAGAGGAAGAGGAGAGAGGAGGAAGAGAGAGGAGGAAGAGAGAGGAGGTAGAGAGAGGAAGAAGAGAGAGGAGGAAGAGAGAGGAAGAGGGGAGAGGAGGAGTGAGGAGGAAGAGAGAGGAGGAAGAGAGAGGAGGAAGAGAGAGGAGGAAGAGAGAGGAAGAGGAGAGAGGAGGATGGGAGAGGAGAAAGAGAGACGAGGAAGAGAGAGGAGGAAGGGAGAGGAGGAAGAGAGAGGAAGAGGAGAGAGCAGGAAGAGAGAGGAGAAAGAGAGAGGAGGAAGAGAGAGGAGCAAGAAAGAGGAGGAAGAGAGAGCAGGAAGAGAGAGGAAGAGGAGAGAGGAAGAGGAGAGAGGAGGAAGAGAGAGGAGGAAGAGAGAGGAGGAAGAGAGAGGAGGAAGAGAGAGGAGGAAGAGAGAGGAAGAAGAGAGAGGAAGAGGAGAGAGGAGGAAGAGAGAGGAGGAAGAGAGAGGAAGAGCAGAGAGGAGGAGGACAGAGGAGGAAGAGAGAGGAGGAAGAGAGTGTAGGAAGAGAGAGGAGGAAGAGAGATGAGGAAGAGAGATGAGGAAGAGAGAGGAGGAAGAGAGAGGA
The DNA here is from genome assembly GCA_030819815.1 of Strix occidentalis. Taxonomy (NCBI): domain Eukaryota; kingdom Metazoa; phylum Chordata; class Aves; order Strigiformes; family Strigidae; genus Strix; species Strix occidentalis. Next base: position 125,721 of record JASWHU010000238.1, read on the forward strand.
GGAAGAGAGAGGAGGAAGGGAGAGGAGGAAGAGAGAGGAGGAAGAGTGAGGAGGAAGGGAGAGGAGGAAGAGAGAGGAAGAGCAGAGAGGAGGAAGAGAGAGGAGAAAGAGAGACAAAGAAGAGAGAGAAGGAAGAGAGAGGAGGAAGAGAGAGGAGGAAGAGTGAGGAGGAAGGGAGAGGACGAAGAGAGAGGAAGAAGTGAGAGGAAGAGGAGAGAGGAGGAAGAGAGAGGAGGAAGAGAGAGGAAGAGCAGAGAGGAGGAGGACAGAGGAGGAAGAGAGAGGAGGAAGAGAGAGGAGCTAGAGAGAGGAAGAAGAGAGAGGAGAAAGAGAGAGGAAGAGGAGAGAGGAGGAGTGAGGAGGAAGAGAGAGGAGGAAGAGAGAGGAGGAAGAGAGATGAGGAAGAGAGAGGAGGAAGAGAGATGAGGAAGAGAGATGAGGGAGAGAGAGGAGGAAGAGAGAGGAGGAAGAGAGAGGAGGAAGAGAGAGGAAGATCAGAGAGGAGGAAGAGAGAGGAAGAGGAGAGAGGAGGAAGAGAGAGGAGGAAGAGAGAGGAGGAAGGGAGAGGAGGAAGAGAGAGCAGGAAGAGAGAGGAAGAGTAGAGAGGAGGAGAGAGGAGGAAGAGAGAGGAAGAAGAGAGAGGAGGAAGAGAGAGGAGGAAGAGAGAGGAGGAAGAGAGAGGAAGAGCAGAGAGGTGGAGGACAGAGGAGGAAGAGAGAGGAGGAAGAGAGAGGAAGAAGAGAGAGGAGGAAGAGAGAGGAAGAGGAGAGAGGAGGAGTGAGGAGGAAGAGAGAGGAGGAAGAGAGAGGAGGAAGAGAGAGGAGGAAGAGAGAGGAAGAGGAGAGAGGAGGAGAGAGGAGGAAGAGAGAGGAAGAAGAGAGAGGAGAAAGAGAGAGGAGGAAGAGAGACGAGGAAGAGAGAGGAGGAAGAGTGAGGAGGAAGGGAGAGGACGAAGAGAGAGGAAGAAGTTGGAGGAAGAGGAGAGAGGAGGAATTCAGAGGAGGAAGAGAGAGGAGGAAGAGAGAGGAGGAAGAGAGAGGAGGAGCAGAGAGGAGGAAGAGAGAGGAGGAAGAGTGAGGAGGAAGAGAGAGGAGGAAGAGAGAGGAGGAAGAGAGAGGAGGAAGAGAGAGAAAGAGCAGAGAGGAGGAGAGAGGAGAAAGAGAGACGAGGAAGAGAGAGGAGGAAGAGAGAGGAGGAAGAGAGAGGAGGAAGAGAGAGGAGGAAGAGAGAGGAGGAAGAGAGAGGACGAAGAGAGAGGAGGAAGGGAGAGGAGGAAGAGAGAGCAGGAAGAGAGAGGAAAAGGAGAGAGGAGGAGAGAGGAGGAAGAGAGAGGAAGAAGAGAGAGGAGGAAGAGAGAGGAGGAAGAGAGAGGAGGAAGAGAGAGGACGAAGAGAGAGGAAGAAGTGAGAGGAAGAGGAGAGAGGAGGAAGAGAGAGGAGGAAGAGAGAGGAGGAAGAGAGAGGAAGAGCAGAGAGGTGGAGGACAGAGGAGGAAGAGAGAGGAGGAAGAGAGAGGAAGAAGAGAGAGGAGGAAGAGAGAGGAAGAGGAGAGAGGAGGAGTGAGGAGGAAGAGAGAGGAGGAAGAGAGAGGAGGAAGAGAGAGGAGGAAGAGAGAGGAAGAGGAGAGAGGAGGAGAGAGGAGGAAGAGAGAGGAAGAAGAGAGAGGAGAAAGAGAGAGGAGGAAGAGAGACGAGGAAGAGAGAGGAGGAAGAGTGAGGAGGAAGGGAGAGGACGAAGAGAGAGGAAGAAGTTGGAGGAAGAGGAGAGAGGAGGAATTCAGAGGAGGAAGAGAGTGGAGGAAGAGAGAGGAGGAAGAGAGAGGAGGAGGAGAGAGGAGGAAGAGAGAGGAGGAAGAGTGAGGAGGAAGAGAGAGGAGGAAGAGAGAGGAGGAAGAGAGAGGAGGAAGAGAGAGAAAGAGCAGAGAGGAGGAGAGAGGAGAAAGAGAGACGAGGAAGAGAGAGGAGGAAGAGAGAGGAGGAAGAGAGAGGAGGAAGAGAGAGGAGGAAGAGAGAGGAGGAAGAGAGGGGACGAAGAGAGAGGAGGAAGGGAGAGGAGGAAGAGAGAGCAGGAAGAGAGAGGAAGAGGAGAGAGGAGGAGAGAGGAGGAAGAGAGAGGAAGAAGAGAGAGGAGGAATTGAGAGGAGGAAGAGAGAGGAGGAAGAGAGAGGAGGAAGAGAGAGAAAGAGCAGAGAGGAGGAGAGAGGAGAAAGAGAGACGAGGAAGAGAGAGGAGGAAGAGAGAGGAGGAAGAGAGAGGAGGAAGAGAGAGGAGGAAGAGAGAGGAGGAAGAGAGAGGACGAAGAGAGAGGAAGAAGTGAGAGGAAGAGGAGAGAGGAGGAAGAGAGAGGAGGAAGAGAGAGGAGGAAGAGAGAGGAAGAGCAGAGAGGTGGAGGACAGAGGAGGAAGAGAGAGGAGAAAGAGAGAGGAAGAAGAGAGAGGAGGGAGAGAGAGGAAGAGGAGAGAGGAGGAGAGAGGAGGAAGAGAGAGGAAGAAGAGAGAGGAGAAAGAGAGAGGAGGAAGAGAGACGAGGAAGAGAGAGGAGGAAGAGTGAGGAGGAAGGGAGAGGACGAAGAGAGAGGAAGAAGTGAGAGGAAGAGGAGAGAGGAGGAAGAGAGAGGAGGAAGAGAGAGGAGGAAGAGAGAGGAGGAGGAGAGAGGAGGAAGAGAGAGGAGGAAGAGTGAGGAGGAAGAGAGAGGAGGAAGAGAGAGGAAGAGGAGAGAGGAGGAAGAGAGAGCAGGAAAAGAGTGGAGGAAGAGAGAGGAGGAAGAGAGAGGAGGAAGAGAGAGGAGGAAGAGAGAGGAAGAGGAGAGAGGAGGAATAGAGAAGAGGAAGAGAGAGGGAGAGAGGAGGAGAGAGGAGGAAGAGAGAGGAGGAAGAGAGAGGACGAAGAGAGAGGAGGAAGAGAGAGGAGGAAGAGAGAGGAGGAAGAGAGATGAGGAAGAGAGAGGAGGAAGAGAGAGGAAGAAGAGAGAGGAAGAGTAGAGAGAAGGAAGAGAGTGGTGGAAGATTGAGGAGGAAGAGAGAGGAGGAAGCGAGAGGAGGAAGAGAGAGGAAGAGGAGAGAGGAAGAGGAGAGAGGAGGAGAGAGGAGGAAGAGAGAGGAGGAAGAGAGAGGAGGAAGAGAGAGGAGGAAGATAGAGGAAAAAGTGAGAGGAAGAGGAGAGAGGAGGAAGAAAGAGGAGGAAGAGAGAGGAAGAGCAGAGAGGAGGAGGACAGAGGAGGAAGAGAGAGGAGGAAGAGAGAGTAGGAAGAGAGAGGAGGAAGAGAGAGGAGGAAGAGAGATGAGGAAGAGAGAGGAGGAAGAGAGAGGAGGAAGAGAGAAGAGGAAGGGAGAGGAGGAAGAGAGAGCAGGAAGAGAGAGGAAGAGGAGAGAGGAGGAGAGAAGAGGAAGAGAGAGGAAGAAGAGAGAGGAGGAAGAGAGAGGAGGAAGAGAGAGGAGGAAGAGAGAGGAGGAAGAGAGATGAGGAAGAGAGAGGAGGAAGAGAGAGGAAGAGTAGAGAGAAGGAAGAGAGAGGTGGAAGATTGAGGAGGAAGAGAGAGGAGGAAGCGAGAGGAGGAAGAGAGAGGAAGAGGAGAGAGGAAGAGGAGAGAGGAGGAGAGAGGAGGAAGAGAGAGGAGGAAGAGAGAGGAGGAAGAGAGAGGAGGAAGAGAGAGGAGGAAGAGAGAGGAAGAAGAGAGAGGAAGAGGAGAGAGGAGGAAGAGAGAGGAGGAAGAGAGAGGAAGAGCAGAGAGGAGGAGGACAGAGGAGGAAGAGAGAGGAGGAAGAGAGAGGAAGAGGAGAGAGGAGGAGTGACGAGGAAGAGAGAGGAGGAAGAGAGAGGAGGAAGAGAGATGAGGAAGAGAGAGGAGGAAGAGAGATGAGGAAGAGAGATGAGGGAGAGAGAGGAGGAAGAGAGAGGAGGAAGAGAGAGGAGGAAGAGAGAGGAAGATCAGAGAGGAGGAAGAGAGAGGAAGAAGAGAGAGGAGGAAGAGAGAGGAGGAAAAGAGATGAGGAAGAGAGAGGTGGAAGAGAGAGGAAGAGGAGAGAGGAGGAAGAGAGAGGAGGAAGAGAGAGGAGGAAGAGAGAGGAGGAAGAGAGAGGAAGAAGAGAGAGGAAGAGGAGAGAGGAGGAAGAGAGAGGAGGAAGAGAGAGGAGGTAGAGAGAGGAGGAAGAGAGAGGAGGAAGAGAGAGGAGGAAGAGAGAGGAAGAGGAGAGAGGAGGAATAGAGAAGAGGAAGAGAGAGGGAGAGAGGAGGAGAGAGGAGGAAGAGAGAGGACGAAGAGAGAGGAGGTAGAGAGAGGAGGAAGAGAGAGGAGGAAGAGAGAGGGGGAAGAGAGAGGAAGAAGAGAGAGGAAGAGTAGAGTGAAGGAAGAGAGAGGTGGAAGATTGAGGAGGAAGAGAGAGGAGGAAGCGAGAGGAGGAAGAGAGAGGAAGAGGAGAGAGGAAGAGGAGAGAGGAGGAGAGAGGAGGAAGAGAGAGGAAGAGCAGAGAGGAGGAGGACAGAGGAGGAAGAGAGAGGAGGAAGAGAGAGGAGCTAGAGAGAGGAGCAAGAAAGAGGAGGAAGAGAGAGGAAGAGGAGAGAGGAGGAATAGAGAAGAGGAAGAGAGAGGGAGATAGGAGGAGAGAGGAGGAAGAGAGAGGACGAAGAGAGAGGAGGTAGAGAGAGGAGGAAGAGAGAGGAGGAAGAGAGAGGGGGAAGAGAGAGGAAGAAGAGAGAGGAAGATGAGGGAGCAGGATGAGAGAGGAGTAAGAGAGAGGAGGAAGAGAGATGAGGAAGAGAGAGGAAGAAGAGAGAGGAAGAGTAGAGTGAAGGAAGAGAGAGGTGGAAGATTGAGGAGGAAGAGGGAGGAGGAAGCGAGAGGAGGAAGAGAGAGGAAGAGGAGAGAGGAAGAGGAGAGAGGAGGAGAGAGGAGGAAGAGAGAGGAGGAAGAGAGAGGAGGAAGAGAGAGGAGGAAGAGAGAGGAGGAAGAGAGAGGAAGAAGAGAGAGGAAGAGGAGAGAGGAGGAAGAGAGAGGAGGAAGAGAGAGGAAGAGCAGAGAGGAGGAGGACAGAGGAGGAAGAGAGAGGAGGAAGAGAGAGGAGCTAGAGAGAGGAGCAAGAAAGAGGAGGAAGAGAGAGGAAGAGGAGAGAGGAGGAATAGAGAAGAGGAAGAGAGAGGGAGAGAGGAGGAGAGAGGAGGAAGAGAGAGGAAGATCAGAGAGGAGGAAGAGAGAGGAAGAGGAGAGAGGAGGAAGAGAGAGGAGGAAGAGAGAGGAGGAAGGGAGAGGAGGAAGAGAGAGCAGGAAGAGAGAGGAAGAGGAGAGAGGAGGAGAGAGGAGGAAGAGAGAGGAAGAAGAGAGAGGAGGAAGAGAGAGGAGGAAGAGAGAGTAGGAAGAGAGAGGAAGAAGAGAGAGGAAGAGTAGAGAGAAGGAAGAGAGAGGTGGAAGATTGAGGAGGAAGAGAGAGGAGGACGCGAGAGGAGGAAGAGAGAGGAAGAGGAGAGATGAAGAGGAGAGAGGAGGAGAGAGGAGGAAGAGAGAGGAGGAAGAGAGAGGAGGAAGAGAGAGGAGGAAGAGAGAGGAGGAAGAGAGAGGAAGAAGAGAGAGGAAGAGGAGAGAGGAGGAAGAGAGATGAGGAAGAGAGAGGAAGAGCAGAGAGGAGGAGGACAGAGGAGGAAGAGAGAGGAGGAAGAGAGAGGAAGAGGAGAGAGGAGGAGTGACGAGGAAGAGAGAGGAGGAAGAGAGAGGAGGAAGAGAGATGAGGAAGAGAGAGGAGGAAGAGAGATGAGGAAGAGAGATGAGGGAGAGAGAGGAGGAAGAGAGAGGAGGAAGAGAGAGGAGGAAGAGAGAGGAAGATCAGAGAGGAGGAAGAGAGAGGAAGAGGAGAGAGGAAGAGGAGAGAGGAGGAAGAGAGAGGAGGAAGAGAGAGGAGGTAGAGAGAGGAGGAAGAGAGTGGTGGAAGATTGAGGAGGAAGAGAGAGGAGGAAGCGAGAGGAGGAAGAGAGAGGAAGAGGAGAGAGGAAGAGGAGAGAGGAGGAGAGAGGAGGAAGAGAGAGGAGGAAGAGAGAGGAGGAAGAGAGAGGAGGAAGAGAGAGGAAAAAGTGAGAGGAAGAGGAGAGAGGAGGAAGAAAGAGGAGGAAGAGAGAGGAAGAGCAGAGAGGAGGAGGACAGAGGAGGAAGAGAGAGGAGGAAGAGAGAGTAGGAAGAGAGAGGAGGAAGAGAGAGGAGGAAGAGAGATGAGGAAGAGAGAGGAGGAAGAGAGAGGAGGAAGAGAGAAGAGGAAGGGAGAGGAGGAAGAGAGAGCAGGAAGAGAGAGGAAGAGGAGAGAGGAGGAGAGAAGAGGAAGAGAGAGGAAGAAGAGAGAGGAGGAAGAGAGAGGAGGAAGAGAGAGGAGGAAGAGAGAGGAGGAAGAGAGATGAGGAAGAGAGAGGAGGAAGAGAGAGGAAGAGTAGAGAGAAGGAAGAGAGAGGTGGAAGATTGAGGAGGAAGAGAGAGGAGGAAGCGAGAGGAGGAAGAGAGAGGAAGAGGAGAGAGGAAGAGGAGAGAGGAGGAGAGAGGAGGAAGAGAGAGGAGGAAGAGAGAGGAGGAAGAGAGAGGAGGAAGAGAGAGGAGGAAGAGAGAGGAAGAAGAGAGAGGAAGAGGAGAGAGGAGGAAGAGAGAGGAGGAAGAGAGAGGAAGAGCAGAGAGGAGGAGGACAGAGGAGGAAGAGAGAGGAGGAAGAGAGAGGAAGAGGAGAGAGGAGGAGTGACGAGGAAGAGAGAGGAGGAAGAGAGAGGAGGAAGAGAGATGAGGAAGAGAGAGGAGGAAGAGAGATGAGGAAGAGAGATGAGGGAGAGAGAGGAGGAAGAGAGAGGAGGAAGAGAGAGGAGGAAGAGAGAGGAAGATCAGAGAGGAGGAAGAGAGAGGAAGAAGAGAGAGGAGGAAGAGAGAGGAGGAAAAGAGATGAGGAAGAGAGAGGTGGAAGAGAGAGGAAGAGGAGAGAGGAGGAAGAGAGAGGAGGAAGAGAGAGGAGGAAGAGAGAGGAGGAAGAGAGAGGAAGAAGAGAGAGGAAGAGGAGAGAGGAGGAAGAGAGAGGAGGAAGAGAGAGGAGGTAGAGAGAGGAGGAAGAGAGAGGAGGAAGAGAGAGGAGGAAGAGAGAGGAAGAGGAGAGAGGAGGAATAGAGAAGAGGAAGAGAGAGGGAGAGAGGAGGAGAGAGGAGGAAGAGAGAGGACGAAGAGAGAGGAGGTAGAGAGAGGAGGAAGAGAGAGGAGGAAGAGAGAGGGGGAAGAGAGAGGAAGAAGAGAGAGGAAGAGTAGAGTGAAGGAAGAGAGAGGTGGAAGATTGAGGAGGAAGAGAGAGGAGGAAGCGAGAGGAGGAAGAGAGAGGAAGAGGAGAGAGGAAGAGGAGAGAGGAGGAGAGAGGAGGAAGAGAGAGGAAGAGCAGAGAGGAGGAGGACAGAGGAGGAAGAGAGAGGAGGAAGAGAGAGCAGCTAGAGAGAGGAGCAAGAAAGAGGAGGAAGAGAGAGGAAGAGGAGAGAGGAGGAATAGAGAAGAGGAAGAGAGAGGGAGATAGGAGGAGAGAGGAGGAAGAGAGAGGACGAAGAGAGAGGAGGTAGAGAGAGGAGGAAGAGAGAGGAGGAAGAGAGAGGGGGAAGAGAGAGGAAGAAGAGAGAGGAAGATGAGGGAGCAGGATGAGAGAGGAGTAAGAGAGAGGAGGAAGAGAGATGAGGAAGAGAGAGGAAGAAGAGAGAGGAAGAGTAGAGTGAAGGAAGAGAGAGGTGGAAGATTGAGGAGGAAGAGGGAGGAGGAAGCGAGAGGAGGAAGAGAGAGGAAGAGGAGAGAGGAAGAGGAGAGAGGAGGAGAGAGGAGGAAGAGAGAGGAGGAAGAGAGAGGAGGAAGAGAGAGGAGGAAGAGAGAGGAGGAAGAGAGAGGAAGAAGAGAGAGGAAGAGGAGAGAGGAGGAAGAGAGAGGAGGAAGAGAGAGGAAGAGCAGAGAGGAGGAGGACAGAGGAGGAAGAGAGAGGAGGAAGAGAGAGGAGCTAGAGAGAGGAGCAAGAAAGAGGAGGAAGAGAGAGGAAGAGGAGAGAGGAGGAATAGAGAAGAGGAAGAGAGAGGGAGAGAGGAGGAGAGAGGAGGAAGAGAGAGGAAGATCAGAGAGGAGGAAGAGAGAGGAAGAGGAGAGAGGAGGAAGAGAGAGGAGGAAGAGAGAGGAGGAAGGGAGAGGAGGAAGAGAGAGCAGGAAGAGAGAGGAAGAGGAGAGAGGAGGAGAGAGGAGGAAGAGAGAGGAAGAAGAGAGAGGAGGAAGAGAGAGGAGGAAGAGAGAGTAGGAAGAGAGAGGAAGAAGAGAGAGGAAGAGTAGAGAGAAGGAAGAGAGAGGTGGAAGATTGAGGAGGAAGAGAGAGGAGGACGCGAGAGGAGGAAGAGAGAGGAAGAGGAGAGATGAAGAGGAGAGAGGAGGAGAGAGGAGGAAGAGAGAGGAGGAAGAGAGAGGAGGAAGAGAGAGGAGGAAGAGAGAGGAAGAAGAGAGAGGAAGAGGAGAGAGGAGGAAGAGAGATGAGGAAGAGAGAGGAAGAGCAGAGAGGAGGAGGACAGAGGAGGAAGAGAGAGGAGGAAGAGAGAGGAAGAGGAGAGAGGAGGAGTGACGAGGAAGAGAGAGGAGGAAGAGAGAGGAGGAAGAGAGATGAGGAAGAGAGAGGAGGAAGAGAGATGAGGAAGAGAGATGAGGGAGAGAGAGGAGGAAGAGAGAGGAGGAAGAGAGAGGAGGAAGAGAGAGGAAGATCAGAGAGGAGGAAGAGAGAGGAAGAGGAGAGAGGAAGAGGAGAGAGGAGGAAGAGAGAGGAGGAAGAGAGAGGAGGTAGAGAGAGGAGGAAGAGAGTGGTGGAAGATTGAGGAGGAAGAGAGAGGAGGAAGCGAGAGGAGGAAGAGAGAGGAAGAGGAGAGAGGAAGAGGAGAGAGGAGGAGAGAGGAGGAAGAGAGAGGAGGAAGAGAGAGGAGGAAGAGAGAGGAGGAAGAGAGAGGAAAAAGTGAGAGGAAGAGGAGAGAGGAGGAAGAAAGAGGAGGAAGAGAGAGGAAGAGCAGAGAGGAGGAGGACAGAGGAGGAAGAGAGAGGAGGAAGAGAGAGTAGGAAGAGAGAGGAGGAAGAGAGAGGAGGAAGAGAGATGAGGAAGAGAGAGGAGGAAGAGAGAGGAGGAAGAGAGAAGAGGAAGGGAGAGGAGGAAGAGAGAGCAGGAAGAGAGAGGAAGAGGAGAGAGGAGGAGAGAAGAGGAAGAGAGAGGAAGAAGAGAGAGGAGGAAGAGAGAGGAGGAAGAGAGAGGAGGAAGAGAGAGGAGGAAGAGAGATGAGGAAGAGAGAGGAGGAAGAGAGAGGAAGAGTAGAGAGAAGGAAGAGAGAGGTGGAAGATTGAGGAGGAAGAGAGAGGAGGAAGCGAGAGGAGGAAGAGAGAGGAAGAGGAGAGAGGAAGAGGAGAGAGGAGGAGAGAGGAGGAAGAGAGAGGAGGAAGAGAGAGGAGGAAGAGAGAGGAGGAAGAGAGAGGAGGAAGAGAGAGGAAGAAGAGAGAGGAAGAGGAGAGAGGAGGAAGAGAGAGGAGGAAGAGAGAGGAAGAGCAGAGAGGAGGAGGACAGAGGAGGAAGAGAGAGGAGGAAGAGAGAGGAAGAGGAGAGAGGAGGAGTGACGAGGAAGAGAGAGGAGGAAGAGAGAGGAGGAAGAGAGATGAGGAAGAGAGAGGAGGAAGAGAGATGAGGAAGAGAGATGAGGGAGAGAGAGGAGGAAGAGAGAGGAGGAAGAGAGAGGAGGAAGAGAGAGGAAGATCAGAGAGGAGGAAGAGAGAGGAAGAAGAGAGAGGAGGAAGAGAGAGGAGGAAAAGAGATGAGGAAGAGAGAGGTGGAAGAGAGAGGAAGAGGAGAGAGGAGGAAGAGAGAGGAGGAAGAGAGAGGAGGAAGAGAGAGGAGGAAGAGAGAGGAAGAAGAGAGAGGAAGAGGAGAGAGGAGGAAGAGAGAGGAGGAAGAGAGAGGAGGTAGAGAGAGGAGGAAGAGAGAGGAGGAAGAGAGAGGAGGAAGAGAGAGGAAGAGGAGAGAGGAGGAATAGAGAAGAGGAAGAGAGAGGGAGAGAGGAGGAGAGAGGAGGAAGAGAGAGGACGAAGAGAGAGGAGGTAGAGAGAGGAGGAAGAGAGAGGAGGAAGAGAGAGGGGGAAGAGAGAGGAAGAAGAGAGAGGAAGAGTAGAGTGAAGGAAGAGAGAGGTGGAAGATTGAGGAGGAAGAGAGAGGAGGAAGCGAGAGGAGGAAGAGAGAGGAAGAGGAGAGAGGAAGAGGAGAGAGGAGGAGAGAGGAGGAAGAGAGAGGAAGAGCAGAGAGGAGGAGGACAGAGGAGGAAGAGAGAGGAGGAAGAGAGAGGAGCTAGAGAGAGGAGCAAGAAAGAGGAGGAAGAGAGAGGAAGAGGAGAGAGGAGGAATAGAGAAGAGGAAGAGAGAGGGAGATAGGAGGAGAGAGGAGGAAGAGAGAGGACGAAGAGAGAGGAGGTAGAGAGAGGAGGAAGAGAGAGGAGGAAGAGAGAGGGGGAAGAGAGAGGAAGAAGAGAGAGGAAGATGAGGGAGCAGGATGAGAGAGGAGTAAGAGAGAGGAGGAAGAGAGATGAGGAAGAGAGAGGAAGAAGAGAGAGGAAGAGTAGAGTGAAGGAAGAGAGAGGTGGAAGATTGAGGAGGAAGAGGGAGGAGGAAGCGAGAGGAGGAAGAGAGAGGAAGAGGAGAGAGGAAGAGGAGAGAGGAGGAGAGAGGAGGAAGAGAGAGGAGGAAGAGAGAGGAGGAAGAGAGAGGAGGAAGAGAGAGGAGGAAGAGAGAGGAAGAAGAGAGAGGAAGAGGAGAGAGGAGGAAGAGAGAGGAGGAAGAGAGAGGAAGAGCAGAGAGGAGGAGGACAGAGGAGGAAGAGGGAGGAGGAAGAGAGAGGAGCTAGAGAGAGGAGCAAGAAAGAGGAGGAAGAGAGAGGAAGAGGAGAGAGGAGGAATAGAGAAAAGGAAGAGAGAGGGAGAGAGGAGGAGAGAGGAGGAAGAGAGAGGAAGATCAGAGAGGAGGAAGAGAGAGGAAGAGGAGAGAGGAGGAAGAGAGAGGAGGAAGAGAGAGGAGGAAGGGAGAGGAGGAAGAGAGAGCAGGAAGAGAGAGGAAGAGGAGAGAGGAGGAGAGAGGAGGAAGAGAGAGGAAGAAGAGAGAGGAGGAAGAGAGAGGAGGAAGAGAGAGTAGGAAGAGAGAGGAAGAAGAGAGAGGAAGAGTAGAGAGAAGGAAGAGAGAGGTGGAAGATTGAGGAGGAAGAGAGAGGAGGACGCGAGAGGAGGAAGAGAGAGGAAGAGGAGAGATGAAGAGGAGAGAGGAGGAGAGAGGAGGAAGAGAGAGGAGGAAGAGAGAGGAGGAAGAGAGAGGAGGAAGAGAGAGGAGGAAGAGAGAGGAAGAAGAGAGAGGAAGAGGAGAGAGGAGGAAGAGAGATGAGGAAGAGAGATGAGGGAGAGAGAGGAGGAAGAGAGAGGAGGAAGAGAGAGGAGGAAGAGAGAGGAAGATCAGAGAGGAGGAAGAGAGAGGAAGAGGAGAGAGGAAGAGGAGAGAGGAGGAAGAGAGAGGAGGAAGAGAGAGGAGGTAGAGAGAGGAGGAAGAGAGAGGAGGAAGAGAGAGGAGGAAGAGAGAGGAAGAGGAGAGAGGAGGAATAGAGAAGAGGAAGAGAGAGGGAGAGAGGAGGAGAGAGGAGGAAGAGAGAGGACGAAGAGAGAGGAGGTAGAGAGAGGAGGAAGAGAGAGGAGGAAGAGAGAGGGGGAAGAGAGAGGAAGAAGAGAGAGGAAGAGTAGAGTGAAGGAAGAGAGAGGTGGAAGATTGAGGAGGAAGAGAGAGGAGGAAGCGAGAGGAGGAAGAGAGAGGAAGAGGAGAGAGGAAGAGGAGAGAGGAGGAGAGAGGAGGAAGAGAGAGGAGGAAGAGAGAGGAGGAAGAGAGAGGAGGAAGAGAGAGGAGGAAGAGAGAGGAAGAAGAGAGAGGAAGAGGAGAGAGGAGGAAGAGAGAGGAGGAAGAGAGAGGAAGAGCAGAGAGGAGGAGGACAGAGGAGGAAGAGAGAGGAGGAAGAGAGAGGAAGAGGAGAGAGGAGGAATAGAGAAGAGGAAGAGAGAGGGAGAGAGAAGGAGAGAGGAGGAAGAGAGAGGACGAAGAGAGAGGAGGTAGAGAGAGGAGGAAGAGAGAGGAGGAAGACAGAGGGGGAAGAGAGAGGAAGAAGAGAGAGGAAGATGAGGGAGGAGGATGAGAGAGGAGTAAGAGAGAGGAGGAAGAGAGAGGAGGAAGAGAGAGGAAGAAGAGAGAGGAAGAGCAGAGAGGAGGAGGACAGAGGAGGAAGAGAGAGGAGGAAGAGAGAGTAGGAAGAGAGAGGAGGAAGAGAGAGGAGGAAGAGAGATGAGGAAGAGAGAGGAGGAAGAGAGAGGAGGAAGAGAGAAGAGGAAGGGAGAGGAGGAAGAGAGAGCAGGAAGAGAGAGGAAGAGGAGAGAGGAGGAGAGAAGAGGAAGAGAGAGGAAGAAGAGAGAGGAGGAAGAGAGAGGAGGAAGAGAGAGGAGGAAGAGAGAGGAGGAAGAGAGAGGAGGAAGAGAGATGAGGAAGAGAGAGGAGGAAGAGAGAGGAAGAAGAGAGAGGAAGAGTAGAGAGAAGGAAGAGAGAGGTGGAAGATTGAGGAGGAAGAGAGAGGAGGAAGCGAGAGGAGGAAGAGAGAGGAAGAGGAGAGAGGAAGAGGAGAGAGGAGGAGAGAGGAGGAAGAGAGAGGAGGAAGAGAGAGGAGGAAGAGAGAGGAGGAAGAGAGAGGAGGAAGAGAGAGGAAGAAGAGAGAGGAAGAGGAGAGAGGAGGAAGAGAGAGGAGGAAGAGAGAGGAAGAGCAGAGAGGAGGAGGACAGAGGAGGAAGAGAGAGGAGGAAGAGAGAGGAAGAGGAGAGAGGAGGAGTGACGAGGAAGAGAGAGGAGGAAGAGAGAGGAGGAAGAGAGATGAGGAAGAGAGAGGAGGAAGAGAGATGAGGAAGAGAGATGAGGGAGAGAGAGGAGGAAGAGAGAGGAGGAAGAGAGAGGAGGAAGAGAGAGGAAGATCAGAGAGGAGGAAGAGAGAGGAGGAAGAGAGAGGAGGAAAAGAGATGAGGAAGAGAGAGGTGGAAGAGAGAGGAAGAGGAGAGAGGAGGAAGAGAGAGGAGGAAGAGAGAGGAGGAAGAGAGAGGAGGAAGAGAGAGGAAGAAGAGAGAGGAAGAGGAGAGAGCTGGAAGAGAGAGGATGAAGAGAGAGGAGGTAGAGAGAGGAGGAAGAGAGAGGAGGAAGAGAGAGGAGGAAGAGAGAGGAAGAGGAGAGAGGAGGAATAGAGAAGAGGAAGAGAGAGGGAGAGAGGAGGAGAGAGGAGGAAGAGAGAGGACGAAGAGAGAGGAGGTAGAGAGAGGAGGAAGAGAGAGGAGGAAGAGAGAGGGGGAAGAGAGAGGAAGAAGAGAGAGGAAGAGTAGAGTGAAGGAAGAGAGAGGTGGAAGATTGAGGAGGAAGAGAGAGGAGGAAGCGAGAGGAGGAAGAGAGAGGAAGAGGAGAGAGGAAGAGGAGAGAGGAGGAGAGAGGAGGAAGAGAGAGGAAGAGCAGAGAGGAGGAGGACAGAGGAGGAAGAGAGAGGAGGAAGAGAGAGCAGCTAGAGAGAGGAGCAAGAAAGAGGAGGAAGAGAGAGGAAGAGGAGAGAGGAGGAATAGAGAAGAGGAAGAGAGAGGGAGATAGGAGGAAGAGAGGAGGAAGAGAGAGGACGAAGAGAGAGGAGGTAGAGAGAGGAGGAAGAGAGAGGAGGAAGAGAGAGGGGGAAGAGAGAGGAAGAAGAGAGAGGAAGATGAGGGAGCAGGATGAGAGAGGAGTAAGAGAGAGGAGGAAGAGAGATGAGGAAGAGAGAGGAAGAAGAGAGAGGAAGAGTAGAGTGAAGGAAGAGAGAGGTGGAAGATTGAGGAGGAAGAGGGAGGAGGAAGCGAGAGGAGGAAGAGAGAGGAAGAGGAGAGAGGAAGAGGAGAGAGGAGGAGAGAGGAGGAAGAGAGAGGAGGAAGAGAGAGGAGGAAGAGAGAGGAGGAAGAGAGAGGAGGAAGAGAGAGGAAGAAGAGAGAGGAAGAGGAGAGAGGAGGAAGAGAGAGGAGGAAGAGAGAGGAAGAGCAGAGAGGAGGAGGACAGAGGAGGAAGAGAGAGGAGGAAGAGAGAGGAGCTAGAGAGAGGAGCAAGAAAGAGGAGGAAGAGAGAGGAAGAGGAGAGAGGAGGAATAGAGAAGAGGAAGAGAGAGGGAGAGAGGAGGAGAGAGGAGGAAGAGAGAGGAAGATCAGAGAGGAGGAAGAGAGAGGAAGAGGAGAGAGGAGGAAGAGAGAGGAGGAAGAGAGAGGAGGAAGGGAGAGGAGGAAGAGAGAGCAGGAAGAGAGAGGAAGAGGAGAGAGGAGGAGAGAGGAGGAAGAGAGAGGAAGAAGAGAGAGGAGGAAGAGAGAGGAGGAAGAGAGAGGAGGAAGAGAGAGGAAGAAGAGAGAGGAAGAGTAGAGAGAAGGAAGAGAGAGGTGGAAGATTGAGGAGGAAGAGAGAGGAGGACGCGAGAGGAGGAAGAGAGAGGAAGAGGAGAGATGAAGAGGAGAGAGGAGGAGAGAGGAGGAAGAGAGAGGAGGAAGAGAGAGGAGGAAGAGAGAGGAGGAAGAGAGAGGAGGAAGAGAGAGGAAGAAGAGAGAGGAAGAGGAGAGAGGAGGAAGAGAGATGAGGAAGAGAGAGGAAGAGCAGAGAGGAGGAGGACAGAGGAGGAAGAGAGAGGAGGAAGAGAGAGGAAGAGGAGAGAGGAGGAGTGACGAGGAAGAGAGAGGAGGAAGAGAGAGGAGGAAGAGAGATGAGGAAGAGAGAGGAGGAAGAGAGATGAGGAAGAGAGATGAGGGAGAGAGAGGAGGAAGAGACAGGAGGAAGAGAGAGGAGGAAGAGAGAGGAAGATCAGAGAGGAGGAAGAGAGAGGAAGAGGAGAGAGGAAGAGGAGAGAGGAGGAAGAGAGAGGAGGAAGAGAGAGGAGGTAGAGAGAGGAGGAAGAGAGAGGAGGAAGAGAGAGGAGGAAGAGAGAGGAAGAGGAGAGAGGAGGAATAGAGAAGAGGAAGAGAGACGGAGAGAGGAGGAGAGAGGAGGAAGAGAGAGGACGAAGAGAGAGGAGGTAGAGAGAGGAGGAAGAGAGAGGAGGAAGAGAGAGGGGGAAGAGAGAGGAAGAAGAGAGAGGAAGAGTAGAGTGAAGGAAGAGAGAGGTGGAAGATTGAGGAGGAAGAGAGAGGAGGAAGCGAGAGGAGGAAGAGAGAGGAAGAGGAGAGAGGAAGAGGAGAGAGGAGGAGAGAGGAGGAAGAGAGAGGAGGAAGAGAGAGGAGGAAGAGAGAGGAGGAAGAGAGAGGAGGAAGAGAGAGGAAGAAGAGAGAGGAAGAGGAGAGAGGAGGAAGAGAGAGGAGGAAGAGAGAGGAAGAGCAGAGAGGAGGAGGACAGAGGAGGAAGAGAGAGGAGGAAGAGAGAGGAAGAGGAGAGAGGAGGAATAGAGAAGAGGAAGAGAGAGGGAGAGAGAAGGAGAGAGGAGGAAGAGAGAGGACGAAGAGAGAGGAGGTAGAGAGAGGAGGAAGACAGAGGGGGAAGAGAGAGGAAGAAGAGAGAGGAAGATGAGGGAGGAGGATGAGAGAGGAGTAAGAGAGAGGAGGAAGAGAGAGGAGGAAGAGAGAGGAAGAAGAGAGAGGAAGAGTAGAGTGAAGGAAGAGAGAGGTGGAAGATTGAGGAGGAAGAGAGAGGAGGAAGCGAGAGGAGGAAGAGAGAGGAAGAGGAGAGAGGAAGAGGAGAGAGGAGGAGAGAGGAGGAAGAGAGAGGAGGAAGAGACAGGAGGAAGAGAGAGGAGGAAGAGAGAGGAGGAAGAGAGAGGAAGAAGAGAGAGGAAGAGAAGAGAGGAGGAAAAGAGAGGAGGAAGAGAGAGGAAGAGCAGAGAGGAGGAGGACAGAGGAGGAAGAGAGAGGAGGAAGAGAGAGGAGCTAGAGAGAGGAGCAAGAAAGAGGAGGAAGAGAGAGGAAGAGGAGAGAGGAGGAATAGAGAAGAGGAAGAGAGAGGGAGAGAGGAGGAGAGAGGAGGAAGAGAGAGGACGAAGAGAGAGGAGGTAGAGAGAGGAGGAAGAGAGAGGAGGTAGAGAGAGGGGGAAGAGAGAGGAAGAAGAGAGAGGAAGATGAGGGAGGAGGATGAGAGAGGAGTAAGAGAGAGGAGGAAGAGAGAGGAGGAAGAGAGAGGAAGAAGAGAGAGGAAGAGTAGAGTGAAGGAAGAGAGAGGTGGAAGATTGAGGAGGAAGAGGGAGGAGGAAGCGAGAGGAGGTAGAGAGAGGAAGAGGAGAGAGGAAGAGGAGAGAGGAGGAGAGAGGAGGAAGAGAGAGGAGGAAGAGAGAGGAGGAAGAGAGAGGAGGAAGAGAGAGGAAGAAGAGAGAGGAAGAGGAGAGAGGAGGAAGAGAGAGGAGGAAGAGAGAGGAAGAGCAGAGAGGAGGAGGACAGAGGAGGAAGAGAGAGGAGGAAGAGAGAGGAGCTAGAGAGAGGAGCAAGAAAGAGGAGGAAGAGAGAGGAAGAGGAGAGAGGAGGAATAGAGAAGAGGAAGAGAGAGGGAGAGAGGAGGAGAGAGGAGGAAGAGAGAGGACGAAGAGAGAGGAGGTAGAGAGAGGAGGAAGAGAGAGGTGGAAGAGAGAGGGGGAAGAGAGAGGAAGAAGAGAGAGGAAGATGAGGGAGGAGGATGAGAGAGGAGTAAGAGAGAGGAGGAAGAGAGAGGAAGAAGAGAGAGGAAGAGTAGAGTGAAGGAAGAGAGAGGTGGAAGATTGAGGAGGAAGAGAGAGGAGGAAGCGAGAGGAGGAAGAGAGAGGAAGAGGAGAGAGGAAGAGGAGAGAGGAGGAGAGAGGAGGAAGAGAGAGGAGGAAGAGAGAGGAGGAAGAGAGAGGAGGAAGAGAGAGGAGGAAGAGAGAGGAGGAAGAGAGAGGAAGAAGAGAGAGGAAGAGGAGAGAGGAGGAAGAGAGAGGAGGAAAAGAGAGGAAGAGCAGAGAGGAGGAGGACAGAGGAGGAAGAGAGAGGAGGAAGAGAGAGGAGCTAGAGAGAGGAAGAAGAGAGAGGAGAAAGAGAGAGGAAGAGGAGAGAGGAGGAGTGAGGAGGAAGAGAGAGGAGGAAGAGAGAGGAGGAAGAGAGAGGAGGAAGAGAGAGGAGGAAGAGAGAGGAGGAAGAGAGAGGAAGAAGAGAGAGGAAGAGGAGAGAGGAGGAAGAGAGAGGAGGAAAAGAGAGGAAGAGCAGAGAGGAGGAGGACAGAGGAGGAAGAGAGAGGAGGAAGAGAGAGGAGCTAGAGAGAGGAAGAAGAGAGAGGAGAAAGAGAGAGGAAGAGGAGAGAGGAGGAGTGAGGAGGAAGAGAGAGGAGGAAGAGAGAGGAGGAAGAGAGATGAGGAAGAGAGAGGAGGAAGAGAGAGGAGGAAGAGAGAGGAAGATCAGAGAGGAGGAAGAGAGAGGAAGAGGAGAGAGGAGGAAGAGAGAGGAGGAAGAGAGAGGAGGAAGGGAGAGGAGGAAGAGAGAGCAGGAAGAGAGAGGAAGAGGAGAGAGGAGGAGAGAGGAGGAAGAGAGAGGAAGAAGAGAGAGGAGGAAGAGAGAGGAGGAAGAGAGAGGAGGAAGAGAGAGGAGGAAGAGAGAGGAGGAAGGGTGAGGAGGAAGAGAGAGGACGAAGAGAGAGGAAGAAGTGAGAGGAAGAGGAGAGAGGAGGAAGAGAGAGGAGGAAGAGAGAGGAGGAAGAGAGAGGAAGAGCAGAGAGGTGGTGGAGAGAGGAGGAAGAGAGAGGAGGAAGAGAGAGGAGGTAGAGAGAGGAAGAAGAGAGAGGAGGAAGAGAGAGGAAGAGGAGAGAGGAGGAGTGAGGAGGAAGAGAGAGGAGGAAGAGAGAGGAGGAAGAGAGAGGAAGAGGAGAGAGGAGCAGAGAGGAGGAAGAGAGAGGAAGAAGAGAGAGGAGGAAGAGAGAGGAGGAAGAGAGAGGAGGTAGAGTGAGGAGGAAGGGAGAGGAGGAAGAGAGAGGAAGAGCAGAGAGGAGGAAGAGAGAGGAGAAAGAGAGACAAAGAAGAGAGAGAAGGAAGAGAGAGGATGAAGAGAGAGGAGGAAGAGTGAGGAGGAAGGGAGAGGACGAAGAGAGAGGAAGAAGTGAGAGGAAGAGGAGAGAGGAGGAAGAGAGAGGAATAGGAGAGAGTAGGAAGTAGAGAAGAGGAAGAGAGAGGAGGAAGAGGGAGGAGGAAGAGAGAGGAGGAAGAGGGAGGAAGAGGAGAGAGGAAGAAGGGAGAGGAGAAAGAGAGAGGAGGAAGAGAGATGAGGAAGAGAGAGGAGGAAGACTGAGGAGGAAGAGAGAGGAGGAAGAGAGAGGAAGAGGAGAGAGGAGGAAGAGGATGGAGGAAGAGAGAGGAGGAAGAGAGAGGAGGAAGAGAGAGGAGGAGGAGAGTGGAGGAAGAGAGAGGAGGAAGAGTGAGGAGGAAGAGAGAGGAGGAAGAGAGAGGAAGAGGAGAGAGGAGGAAGAGAGAGGAGGAAAAGAGTGGAGGAAGAGAGAGGAGGAAGAGAGAGGAGGAAGAGAGAGGAGGAAGAGAGAGGAAGAGGAGAGAGGAGGAATAGAGAAGAGGAAGAGAGAGGGAGAGAGGAGGAGAGAGGAGGAAGAGAGAGGACGAAGAGAGAGGAGGAAGAGAGAGGAGGAAAAGAGATGAGGAAGAGAGAGGTGGAAGAGAGAGGAAGAGGAGAGAGGAGGAAGAGAGAGGAGGAAGAGAGAGGAAGAAGAGAGAGGAAGAGGAGAGAGGAGGAAGAGAGAGGAGGAAGAGAGAGGAGGTAGAGAGAGGAGGAAGAGAGAGGAGGAAGAGAGAGGAAGAGGAGAGAGGAGGAATAGAGAAGAGGAAGAGAGAGGGAGAGAGGAGGAGAGAGGAGGAAGAGAGAGGACGAAGAGAGAGGAGGTAGAGAGAGGAGGAAGAGAGAGGAGGAAGAGAGAGGGGGAAGAGAGAGGAAGAAGTGAGAGGAAGATGAGGGAGGAGGATGAGAGAGGAGGAAGAGAGAGGAGGAAGAGAGAGGAAGAAGAGAGAGGAAGAGGAGAGAGGAGGAAGAGAGAGGAGGAAGAGAGAGGAGGTAGAGAGAGGAAGAAGAGAGAGGAGGAAGAGAGAGGAAGAGGAGAGAGGAGGAGTGAGGAGGAAGAGAGAGGAGGAAGAGAGAGGAGGAAGAGAGAGGAGGAAGAGAGAGGAAGAGGAGAGAGGAGGATGGGAGAGGAGAAAGAGAGACGAGGAAGAGAGAGGAGGAAGGGAGAGGAGGAAGAGAGAGGAAGAGGAGAGAGCAGGAAGAGAGAGGAGAAAGAGAGAGGAGGAAGAGAGAGGAGCAAGAAAGAGGAGGAAGAGAGAGCAGGAAGAGAGAGGAAGAGGAGAGAGGAAGAGGAGAGAGGAGGAAGAGAGAGGAGGAAGAGAGAGGAGGAAGAGAGAGGAGGAAGAGAGAGGAGGAAGAGAGAGGAAGAAGAGAGAGGAAGAGGAGAGAGGAGGAAGAGAGAGGAGGAAGAGAGAGGAAGAGCAGAGAGGAGGAGGACAGAGGAGGAAGAGAGAGGAGGAAGAGAGAGTAGGAAGAGAGAGGAGGAAGAGAGATGAGGAAGAGAGATGAGGAAGAGAGAGGAGGAAGAGAGAGGAGGAAGAGAGAGGAGGAAGGGAGAGGAGGAAGAGAGAGGAGGAAGAGTGAGGAGGAAGGGAGAGGAGGAAGAGAGAGGAAGAGCAGAGAGGAGGAAGAGAGAGGACAAAGAGAGACAAAGAAGAGAGAGAAGGAAGAGAGAGGAGGAAGAGAGAGGAGCTAGAGAGAGGAAGAAGAGAGAGGAGAAAGAGAGAGGAAGAGGAGAGAGGAGGAGTGAGGAGGAAGAGAGAGGAGGAAGAGAGAGGAGGAAGAGAGATGAGGAAGAGAGAGGAGGAAGAGAGATGAGGAAGAGAGATGAGGGAGAGAGAGGAGGAAGAGAGAGGAGGAAGAGAGAGGAGGAAGAGAGAGGAAGATCAGAGAGGAGGAAGAGAGAGGAAGAGGAGAGAGGAGGAAGAGAGAGGAGGAAGAGAGAGGAGGAAGGGAGAGGAGGAAGAGAGAGCAGGAAGAGAGAGGAAGAGTAGAGAGGAGGAGAGAGGAGGAAGAGAGAGGAAGAAGAGAGAGGAGGAAGAGAGAGGAGGAAGAGAGAGGAGGAAGAGAGAGGAAGAGCAGAGAGGTGGAGGACAGAGGAGGAAGAGAGAGGAGGAAGAGAGAGGAAGAAGAGAGAGGAGGAAGAGAGAGGAAGAGGAGAGAGGAGGAGTGAGGAGGAAGAGAGAGGAGGAAGAGAGAGGAGGAAGAGAGAGGAGGAAGAGAGAGGAAGAGGAGAGAGGAGGAGAGAGGAGGAAGAGAGAGGAAGAAGAGAGAGGAGAAAGAGAGAGGAGGAAGAGAGACGAGGAAGAGAGAGGAGGAAGAGTGAGGAGGAAGGGAGAGGACGAAGAGAGAGGAAGAAGTTGGAGGAAGAGGAGAGAGGAGGAATTCAGAGGAGGAAGAGAGAGGAGGAAGAGAGAGGAGGAAGAGAGAGGAGGAGGAGAGAGGAGGAAGAGAGAGGAGGAAGAGTGAGGAGGAAGAGAGAGGAGGAAGAGAGAGGAGGAAGAGAGAGGAGGAAGAGAGAGAAAGAGCAGAGAGGAGGAGAGAGGAGAAAGAGAGACGAGGCAGAGAGAGGAGGAAGAGAGAGGAGGAAGAGAGAGGAGGAAGAGAGAGGAGGAAGAGAGAGGAGGAAGAGAGGGGACGAAGAGAGAGGAGGAAGGGAGAGGAGGAAGAGAGAGCAGGAAGAGAGAGGAAGAGGAGAGAGGAGGAGAGAGGAGGAAGAGAGAGGAAGAAGAGAGAGGAGGAATTGAGAGGAGGAAGAGAGAGGAGGAAGAGAGAGGAGGAAGAGAGAGAAAGAGCAGAGAGGAGGAGAGAGGAGAAAGAGAGACGAGGAAGAGAGAGGAGGAAGAGAGAGGAGGAAGAGAGAGGAGGAAGAGAGAGGAGGAAGAGAGAGGAGGAAGAGAGAGGACGAAGAGAGAGGAAGAAGTGAGAGGAAGAGGAGAGAGGAGGAAGAGAGAGGAGGAAGAGAGAGGAGGAAGAGAGAGGAAGAGCAGAGAGGTGGAGGACAGAGGAGGAAGAGAGAGGAGAAAGAGAGAGGAAGAAGAGAGAGGAGGGAGAGAGAGGAAGAGGAGAGAGGAGGAGAGAGGAGGAAGAGAGAGGAAGAAGAGAGAGGAGAAAGAGAGAGGAGGAAGAGAGACGAGGAAGAGAGAGGAGGAAGAGTGAGGAGGAAGGGAGAGGACGAAGAGAGAGGAAGAAGTGAGAGGAAGAGGAGAGAGGAGGAAGAGAGAGGAGGAAGAGAGAGGAGGAAGAGAGAGGAGGAGGAGAGAGGAGGAAGAGAGAGGAGGAAGAGTGAGGAGGAAGAGAGAGGAGGAAGAGAGAGGAAGAGGAGAGAGGAGGAAGAGAGAGCAGGAAAAGAGTGGAGGAAGAGAGAGGAGGAAGAGAGAGGAGGAAGAGAGAGGAGGAAGAGAGAGGAAGAGGAGAGAGGAGGAATAGAGAAGAGGAAGAGAGAGGGAGAGAGGAGGAGAGAGGAGGAAGAGAGAGGACGAAGAGAGAGGACGAAGAGAGAGGAGGAAGAGAGAGGAGGAAGAGAGAGGAGGAAGAGAGATGAGGAAGAGAGAGGAGGAAGAGAGAGGAAGAAGAGAGAGGAAGAGTAGAGAGAAGGAAGAGAGTGGTGGAAGATTGAGGAGGAAGAGAGAGGAGGAAGCGAGAGGAGGAAGAGAGAGGAAGAGGAGAGAGGAAGAGGAGAGAGGAGGAGAGAGGAGGAAGAGAGAGGAGGAAGAGAGAGGAGGAAGAGAGAGGAGGAAGAGAGAGGAAAAAGTGAGAGGAAGAGGAGAGAGGAGGAAGAAAGAGGAGGAAGAGAGAGGAAGAGCAGAGAGGAGGAGGACAGAGGAGGAAGAGAGAGGAGGAAGAGAGAGTAGGAAGAGAGAGGAGGAAGAGAGAGGAGGAAGAGAGATGAGGAAGAGAGAGGAGGAAGAGAGAGGAGGAAGAGAGAAGAGGAAGGGAGAGGAGGAAGAGAGAGCAGGAAGAGAGAGGAAGAGGAGAGAGGAGGAGAGAAGAGGAAGAGAGAGGAAGAAGAGAGAGGAGGAAGAGAGAGGAGGAAGAGAGAGGAGGAAGAGAGAGGAGGAAGAGAGAGGAGGAAGAGAGAGGAAGAAGAGAGAGGAAGAGTAGAGAGAAGGAAGAGAGAGGTGGAAGATTGAGGAGGAAGAGAGAGGAGGAAGCGAGAGGAGGAAGAGAGAGGAAGAGGAGAGAGGAAGAGGAGAGAGGAGGAGAGAGGAGGAAGAGAGAGGAGGAAGAGAGAGGAGGAAGAGAGAGGAGGAAGAGAGAGGAGGAAGAGAGAGGAAGAAGAGAGAGGAAGAGGAGAGAGGAGGAAGAGAGAGGAGGAAGAGAGAGGAAGAGCAGAGAGGAGGAGGACAGAGGAGGAAGAGAGAGGAGGAAGAGAGAGGAAGAGGAGAGAGGAGGAGTGACGAGGAAGAGAGAGGAGGAAGAGAGAGGAGGAAGAGAGATGAGGAAGAGAGAGGAGGAAGAGAGATGAGGAAGAGAGATGAGGGAGAGAGAGGAGGAAGAGAGAGGAGGAAGAGAGAGGAGGAAGAGAGAGGAAGATCAGAGAGGAGGAAGAGAGAGGAAGAAGAGAGAGGAGGAAGAGAGAGGAGGAAAAGAGATGAGGAAGAGAGAGGTGGAAGAGAGAGGAAGAGGAGAGAGGAGGAAGAGAGAGGAGGAAGAGAGAGGAGGAAGAGAGAGGAGGAAGAGAGAGGAAGAAGAGAGAGGAAGAGGAGAGAGGAGGAAGAGAGAGGAGGAAGAGAGAGGAGGTAGAGAGAGGAGGAAGAGAGAGGAGGAAGAGAGAGGAGGAAGAGAGAGGAAGAGGAGAGAGGAGGAATAGAGAAGAGGAAGAGAGAGGGAGAGAGGAGGAGAGAGGAGGAAGAGAGAGGACGAAGAGAGAGGAGGTAGAGAGAGGAGGAAGAGAGAGGAGGAAGAGAGAGGGGGAAGAGAGAGGAAGAAGAGAGAGGAAGAGTAGAGTGAAGGAAGAGAGAGGTGGAAGATTGAGGAGGAAGAGAGAGGAGGAAGCGAGAGGAGGAAGAGAGAGGAAGAGGAGAGAGGAAGAGGAGAGAGGAGGAGAGAGGAGGAAGAGAGAGGAAGAGCAGAGAGGAGGAGGACAGAGGAGGAAGAGAGAGGAGGAAGAGAGAGGAGCTAGAGAGAGGAGCAAGAAAGAGGAGGAAGAGAGAGGAAGAGGAGAGAGGAGGAATAGAGAAGAGGAAGAGAGAGGGAGATAGGAGGAGAGAGGAGGAAGAGAGAGGACGAAGAGAGAGGAGGTAGAGAGAGGAGGAAGAGAGAGGAGGAAGAGAGAGGGGAAGAGAGAGGAAGAAGAGAGAGGAAGATGAGGGAGCAGGATGAGAGAGGAGTAAGAGAGAGGAGGAAGAGAGATGAGGAAGAGAGAGGAAGAAGAGAGAGGAAGAGTAGAGTGAAGGAAGAGAGAGGTGGAAGATTGAGGAGGAAGAGGGAGGAGGAAGCGAGAGGAGGAAGAGAGAGGAAGAGGAGAGAGGAAGAGGAGAGAGGAGGAGAGAGGAGGAAGAGAGAGGAGGAAGAGAGAGGAGGAAGAGAGAGGAGGAAGAGAGAGGAGGAAGAGAGAGGAAGAAGAGAGAGGAAGAGGAGAGAGGAGGAAGAGAGAGGAGGAAGAGAGAGGAAGAGCAGAGAGGAGGAGGACAGAGGAGGAAGAGAGAGGAGGAAGAGAGAGGAGCTAGAGAGAGGAGCAAGAAAGAGGAGGAAGAGAGAGGAAGAGGAGATAGGAGGAATAGAGAAGAGGAAGAGAGAGGGAGAGAGGAGGAGAGAGGAGGAAGAGAGAGGAAGATCAGAGAGGAGGAAGAGAGAGGAAGAGGAGAGAGGAGGAAGAGAGAGGAGGAAGAGAGAGGAGGAAGGGAGAGGAGGAAGAGAGAGCAGGAAGAGAGAGGAAGAGGAGAGAGGAGGAGAGAGGAGGAAGAGAGAGGAAGAAGAGAGAGGAGGAAGAGAGAGGAGGAAGAGAGAGTAGGAAGAGAGAGGAAGAAGAGAGAGGAAGAGTAGAGAGAAGGAAGAGAGAGGTGGAAGATTGAGGAGGAAGAGAGAGGAGGACGCGAGAGGAGGAAGAGAGAGGAAGAGGAGAGATGAAGAGGAGAGAGGAGGAGAGAGGAGGAAGAGAGAGGAGGAAGAGAGAGGAGGAAGAGAGAGGAGGAAGAGAGAGGAGGAAGAGAGAGGAAGAAGAGAGAGGAAGAGGAGAGAGGAGGAAGAGAGATGAGGAAGAGAGAGGAAGAGCAGAGAGGAGGAGGACAGAGGAGGAAGAGAGAGGAGGAAGAGAGTGTAGGAAGAGAGAGGAGGAAGAGAGATGAGGACGAGAGATGAGGAAGAGAGAGGAGGAAGAGAGAGGAGGAAGAGAGAGGAGGAAGGGAGAGGAGGAAGAGAGAGGAGGAAGAGTGAGGAGGAAGGGAGAGGAGGAAGAGAGAGGAAGAGCAGAGAGGAGGAAGAGAGAGGAGAATGAGAGACAAAGAAGAGAGAGAAGGAAGAGAGAGGAGGAAGAGAGAGGAGGAAGAGTGAGGAGGAAGGGAGAGGACGAAGAGAGAGGAAGAAGTGAGAGGAAGAGGAGAGAGGAGGAAGAGAGAGGAGGAAGAGAGAGGAAGAGCAGAGAGGAGGAGGACAGAGGAGGAAGAGAGAGGAGGAAGAGAGAGGAGCTAGAGAGAGGAAGAAGAGAGAGGAGAAAGAGAGAGGAAGAGGAGAGAGGAGGAGTGAGGAGGAAGAGAGAGGAGGAAGAGAGAGGAGGAAGAGAGATGAGGAAGAGAGAGGAGGAAGAGAGATGAGGAAGAGAGATGAGGGAGAGAGAGGAGGAAGAGAGAGGAGGAAGAGAGAGGAGGAAGAGAGAGGAAGATCAGAGAGGAGGAAGAGAGAGGAAGAGGAGAGAGGAGGAAGAGAGAGGAGGAAGAGAGAGGAGGAAGGGAGAGGAGGAAGAGAGAGCAGGAAGAGAGAGGAAGAGTAGAGAGGAGGAGAGAGGAGGAAGAGAGAGGAAGAAGAGAGAGGAGGAAGAGAGAGGAGGAAGAGAGAGGAGGAAGAGAGAGGAAGAGCAGAGAGGTGGAGGACAGAGGAGGAAGAGAGAGGAGGAAGAGAGAGGAAGAAGAGAGAGGAGGAAGAGAGAGGAAGAGGAGAGAGGAGGAGTGAGGAGGAAGAGAGAGGAGGAAGAGAGAGGAGGAAGAGAGAGGAGGAAGAGAGAGGAAGAGGAGAGAGGAGGAGAGAGGAGGAAGAGAGAGGAAGAAGAGAGAGGAGAAAGAGAGAGGAGGAAGAGAGACGAGGAAGAGAGAGGAGGAAGAGTGAGGAGGAAGGGAGAGGACGAAGAGAGAGGAAGAAGTTGGAGGAAGAGGAGAGAGGAGGAATTCAGAGGAGGAAGAGAAAGGAGGAAGAGAGAGGAGGAAGAGAGAGGAGGAGCAGAGAGGAGGAAGAGAGAGGAGGAAGAGTGAGGAGGAAGAGAGAGGAGGAAGAGAGAGGAGGAAGAGAGAGGAAGAGGAGAGAGGAGGAGTGAGGAGGAAGAGAGAGGAGGAAGAGAGAGGAGGAAGAGAGAGGAGGAAGAGAGAGGAGGAAGAGAGAGGAAGAGGAGAGAGGAGGAGAGAGGAGGAAGAGAGAGGAAGAAGAAAGAGGAGAAAGAGAGAGGAGGAAGAGAGACGAGGAAGAGAGAGGAGGAAGAGTGAGGAGGAAGGGAGAGGACGAAGAGAGAGGAAGAAGTGAGAGGAAGAGGAGAGAGGAGGAAGAGAGAGGAGGAAGAGAGAGGAGGAAGAGAGAGGAGGAAGAGAGAGGAGGAAGAGAGAGGAGGAAGAGAGAGGAGGAAGAGAGAGGAAGAGGAGAGAGGAGGAAGAGAGAGGAGGAAGAGTGAGGAGGAAGAGAGAGGAGGAAGAGAGAGGAAGAGGAGAGAGGAGGAAGAGAGAGGAGGAAAAGAGTGGAGGAAGAGAGAGGAGGAAGAGAGAGGAGGAAGAGAGAGGAGGAAGAGAGAGGAAGAGGAGAGAGGAGGAATAGAGAAGAGGAAGAGAGAGGGAGAGAGGAGGAGAGAGGAGGAAGAGAGAGGAGGAAGAGAGAGGAGGAAGAGATAGGAGGAAAAGAGATGAGGAAGAGAGAGGTGGAAGAGAGAGGAAGAGGAGAGAGGAGGAAGAGAGAAGAGGAAGAGAGAGGAGGAAGAGAGAGGAAGAATAGAGAGGAAGAGGAGAGAGGAGGAAGAGAGAGGAGGAAGCGAGAGGAGGTAGAGAGAGGAGGAAGAGAGAGGAGGAAGAGAGAGGAAGAGGAGAGAGGAGGAATAGAGAAGAGGAAGAGAGAGGGAGAGAGGAGGAGAGAGGAGGAAGAGAGAGGACGAAGAGAGAGGAGGTAGAGAGAGGAGGAAGAGAGAGGAGGAAGAGAGAGGGGGAAGAGAGAGGAAGAAGAGAGAGGAAGATGAGGGAGGAGGATGAGAGAGGAGTAAGAGAGAGGAGGAAGAGAGAGGAGGAAGAGAGAGGAAGAAGAGAGAGGAAGAGGAGAGAGGAGGAAGAGAGAGGAGGAAGAGAGAGGAGGTAGAGAGAGGAGGAAGAGAGAGGAGGAAGAGAGAGGAAGAGGAGAGAGGAGGAGTGAGGAGGAAGAGAGAGGAGGAAGAGAGAGGAGGAAGAGAGAGGAGGAAGAGAGAGGAAGAGGAGAGAGGAGGAAGGGAGAGGAGAAAGAGAGACGAGGAAGAGAGAGGAGGAAGGGAGAGGAGGAAGAGAGAGGAAGAGGAGAGAGCAGGAAGAGAGAGGAGAAAGAGAGAGGAGGAAGAGAGCGGAGCAAGAAAGAGGAGGAAGAGAGAGCAGGAAGAGAGAGGAGAAAGAGAGAGGAAGAGGAGAGAGGAAGAGTAGAGTGAAGGACGAGAGGTGGAAGATTGAGGAGGAAGAGAGAGGAGGAAGAGAGAGGAAGAAGAGAGAGGAAGAGGAGAGAGGAGGAAGAGAGAGGAGGAAGAGAGAGGAAGAGCAGAGAGGAGGAGGACAGAGGAGGAAGAGAGAGGAGGAAGAGAGAGTAGGAAGAGAGAGGAGGAAGAGAGAGGAGGAAGAGAAAGGAAGATCAGAGAGGAGGAAGAGAGAGGAAGAGGAGAGAGGAGGAAGAGAGAGGAGGAAGAGAGAGGAGGAAGGGAGAGGAGGAAGAGAGAGCAGGAAGAGAGAGGAAGAGGAGAGAGGAGGAGAGAGGAGGAAGAGAGAGGAAGAAGAGAGAGGAGGAAGAGAGAGGAGGAAGAGAGAGGAGGAAGAGAGAGGAGGAAGAGAGATGAGGAAGAGAGAGGAGGAAGAGAGAGGAAGAAGAGAGAGGAAGAGTAGAGAGGTGGTGGAGAGAGGAGGAAGAGAGAGGAGGAAGAGAGAGGAGGTAGAGAGAGGAAGAAGAGAGAGGAGGAAGAGAGAGGAAGAGGAGAGAGGAGGAGTGAGGAGGA
This sequence comes from Strix occidentalis, assembly GCA_030819815.1. Taxonomy (NCBI): domain Eukaryota; kingdom Metazoa; phylum Chordata; class Aves; order Strigiformes; family Strigidae; genus Strix; species Strix occidentalis. The sequence continues at coordinate 153,146 of JASWHU010000238.1, forward strand.
AGAGAGAGGAGGAAGAGAGAGGAGGAAGAGAGAGGAGGAAGAGAGAGGAGGAAGAGAGAGGAAGAGGAGAGAGGAGCAGAGAGGAGGAAGAGAGAGGAAGAAGAGAGAGGAGGAAGAGAGAGGAGGAAGAGAGAGGAGGTAGAGTGAGGAGGAAGGGAGAGGAGGAAGAGAGAGGAAGAGCAGAGAGGAGGAAGAGAGAGGAGAAAGAGAGACAAAGAAGAGAGAGAAGGAAGAGAGAGGATGAAGAGAGAGGAGGAAGAGTGAGGAGGAAGGGAGAGGACGAAGAGAGAGGAAGAAGTGAGAGGAAGAGGAGAGAGGAGGAAGAGAGAGGAATAGGAGAGAGTAGGAAGTAGAGAAGAGGAAGAGAGAGGAGGAAGAGGGAGGAGGAAGAGAGAGGAGGAAGAGGGAGGAAGAGGAGAGAGGAAGAAGGGAGAGGAGAAAGAGAGAGGAGGAAGAGAGATGAGGAAGAGAGAGGAGGAAAACTGAGGAGGAAGAGAGAGGAGGAAGAGAGAGGAAGAGGAGAGAGGAGGAAGAGGATGGAGGAAGAGAGAGGAGGAAGAGAGAGGAGGAAGAGAGAGGAGGAGGAGAGTGGAGGAAGAGAGAGGAGGAAGAGTGAGGAGGAAGAGAGAGGAGGAAGAGAGAGGAAGAGGAGAGAGGAGGAAGAGAGAGGAGGAAGAGAGAGGAAGAGGAGAGAGGAGGAAGAGAGAGGAGGAAAAGAGTGGAGGAAGAGAGAGGAGGAAGAGAGAGGAGGAAGAGAGAGGAGGAAGAGAGAGGAAGAGGAGAGAGGAGGAATAGAGAAGAGGAAGAGAGAGGGAGAGAGGAGGAGAGAGGAGGAAGAGAGAGGACGAAGAGAGAGGAGGAAGAGAGAGGAGGAAAAGAGATGAGGAAGAGAGAGGTGGAAGAGAGAGGAAGAGGAGAGAGGAGGAAGAGAGAGGAGGAAGAGAGAGGAAGAAGAGAGAGGAAGAGGAGAGAGGAGGAAGAGAGAGGAGGAAGAGAGAGGAGGTAGAGAGAGGAGGAAGACAGAGGAGGAAGAGAGAGGAAGAGGAGAGAGGAGGAATAGAGAAGAGGAAGAGAGAGGGAGAGAGGAGGAGAGAGGAGGAAGAGAGAGGACGAAGAGAGAGGAGGTAGAGAGAGGAGGAAGAGAGAGGAGGAAGAGAGAGGGGGAAGAGAGAGGAAGAAGTGAGAGGAAGATGAGGGAGGAGGATGAGAGAGGAGGAAGAGAGAGGAGGAAGAGAGAGGAAGAAGAGAGAGGAAGAGGAGAGAGGAGGAAGAGAGAGGAGGAAGAGAGAGGAGGTAGAGAGAGGAAGAAGAGAGAGGAGGAAGAGAGAGGAAGAGGGGAGAGGAGGAGTGAGGAGGAAGAGAGAGGAGGAAGAGAGAGGAGGAAGAGAGAGGAGGAAGAGAGAGGAAGAGGAGAGAGGAGGATGGGAGAGGAGAAAGAGAGACGAGGAAGAGAGAGGAGGAAGGGAGAGGAGGAAGAGAGAGGAAGAGGAGAGAGCAGGAAGAGAGAGGAGAAAGAGAGAGGAGGAAGAGAGAGGAGCAAGAAAGAGGAGGAAGAGAGAGCAGGAAGAGAGAGGAAGAGGAGAGAGGAAGAGGAGAGAGGAGGAAGAGAGAGGAGGAAGAGAGAGGAGGAAGAGAGAGGAGGAAGAGAGAGGAGGAAGAGAGAGGAAGAAGAGAGAGGAAGAGGAGAGAGGAGGAAGAGAGAGGAGGAAGAGAGAGGAAGAGCAGAGAGGAGGAGGACAGAGGAGGAAGAGAGAGGAGGAAGAGAGTGTAGGACGAGAGAGGAGGAAGAGAGATGAGGAAGAGAGATGAGGAAGAGAGAGGAGGAAGAGAGAGGAGGAAGAGAGAGGAGGAAGGGAGAGGAGGAAGAGAGAGGAGGAAGAGTGAGGAGGAAGGGAGAGGAGGAAGAGAGAGGAAGAGCAGAGAGGAGGAAGAGAGAGGAGAAAGAGAGACAAAGAAGAGAGAGAAGGAAGAGAGAGGAGGAAGAGAGAGGAGGAAGAGTGAGGAGGAAGGGAGAGGACGAAGAGAGAGGAAGAAGTGAGAGGAAGAGGAGAGAGGAGGAAGAGAGAGGAGGAAGAGAGAGGAAGAGCAGAGAGGAGGAGGACAGAGGAGGAAGAGAGAGGAGGAAGAGAGAGGAGCTAGAGAGAGGAAGAAGAGAGAGGAGAAAGAGAGAGGAAGAGGAGAGAGGAGGAGTGAGGAGGAAGAGAGAGGAGGAAGAGAGAGGAGGAAGAGAGATGAGGAAGAGAGAGGAGGAAGAGAGATGAGGAAGAGAGATGAGGGAGAGAGAGGAGGAAGAGAGAGGAGGAAGAGAGAGGAGGAAGAGAGAGGAAGATCAGAGAGGAGGAAGAGAGAGGAAGAGGAGAGAGGAGGAAGAGAGAGGAGGAAGAGAGAGGAGGAAGGGAGAGGAGGAAGAGAGAGCAGGAAGAGAGAGGAAGAGTAGAGAGGAGGAGAGAGGAGGAAGAGAGAGGAAGAAGAGAGAGGAGGAAGAGAGAGGAGGAAGAGAGAGGAGGAAGAGAGAGGAAGAGCAGAGAGGTGGAGGACAGAGGAGGAAGAGAGAGGAGGAAGAGAGAGGAAGAAGAGAGAGGAGGAAGAGAGAGGAAGAGGAGAGAGGAGGAGTGAGGAGGAAGAGAGAGGAGGAAGAGAGAGGAGGAAGAGAGAGGAGGAAGAGAGAGGAAGAGGAGAGAGGAGGAGAGAGGAGGAAGAGAGAGGAAGAAGAGAGAGGAGAAAGAGAGAGGAGGAAGAGAGACGAGGAAGAGAGAGGAGGAAGAGTGAGGAGGAAGGGAGAGGACGAAGAGAGAGGAAGAAGTTGGAGGAAGAGGAGAGAGGAGGAATTCAGAGGAGGAAGAGAGAGGAGGAAGAGAGAGGAGGAAGAGAGAGGAGGAGGAGAGAGGAGGAAGAGAGAGGAGGAAGAGTGAGGAGGAAGAGAGAGGAGGAAGAGAGAGGAGGAAGAGAGAGGAGGAAGAGAGAGAAAGAGCAGAGAGGAGGAGAGAGGAGAAAGAGAGACGAGGAAGAGAGAGGAGGAAGAGAGAGGAGGAAGAGAGAGGAGGAAGAGAGAGGAGGAAGAGAGAGGAGGAAGAGAGAGGACGAAGAGAGAGGAGGAAGGGAGAGGAGGAAGAGAGAGCAGGAAGAGAGAGGAAAAGGAGAGAGGAGGAGAGAGGAGGAAGAGAGAGGAAGAAGAGAGAGGAGGAAGAGAGAGGAGGAAGAGAGAGGAGGAAGAGAGAGGACGAAGACAGAGGAAGAGCAGAGAGGTGGAGGACAGAGGAGGAAGAGAGAGGAGGAAGAGAGAGGAAGAAGAGAGAGGAGGAAGAGAGAGGAAGAGGAGAGAGGAGGAGTGAGGAGGAAGAGAGAGGAGGAAGAGAGAGGAGGAAGAGAGAGGAGGAAGAGAGAGGAAGAGGAGAGAGGAGGAGAGAGGAGGAAGAGAGAGGAAGAAGAGAGAGGAGAAAGAGAGAGGAGGAAGAGAGACGAGGAAGAGAGAGGAGGAAGAGTGAGGAGGAAGGGAGAGGACGAAGAGAGAGGAAGAAGTTGGAGGAAGAGGAGAGAGGAGGAATTCAGAGGAGGAAGAGAGTGGAGGAAGAGAGAGGAGGAAGAGAGAGGAGGAGGAGAGAGGAGGAAGAGAGAGGAGGAAGAGTGAGGAGGAAGAGAGAGGAGGAAGAGAGAGGAGGAAGAGAGAGGAGGAAGAGAGAGAAAGAGCAGAGAGGAGGAGAGAGGAGAAAGAGAGACGAGGAAGAGAGAGGAGGAAGAGAGAGGAGGAAGAGAGAGGAGGAAGAGAGAGGAGGAAGAGAGAGGAGGAAGAGAGGGGACGAAGAGAGAGGAGGAAGGGAGAGGAGGAAGAGAGAGCAGGAAGAGAGAGGAAGAGGAGAGAGGAGGAGAGAGGAGGAAGAGAGAGGAAGAAGAGAGAGGAGGAATTGAGAGGAGGAAGAGAGAGGAGGAAGAGAGAGGAGGAAGAGAGAGAAAGAGCAGAGAGGAGGAGAGAGGAGAAAGAGAGACGAGGAAGAGAGAGGAGGAAGAGAGAGGAGGAAGAGAGAGGAGGAAGAGAGAGGAGGAAGAGAGAGGAGGAAGAGAGAGGACGAAGAGAGAGGAAGAAGTGAGAGGAAGAGGAGAGAGGAGGAAGAGAGAGGAGGAAGAGAGAGGAGGAAGAGAGAGGAAGAGCAGAGAGGTGGAGGACAGAGGAGGAAGAGAGAGGAGAAAGAGAGAGGAAGAAGAGAGAGGAGGGAGAGAGAGGAAGAGGAGAGAGGAGGAGAGAGGAGGAAGAGAGAGGAAGAAGAGAGAGGAGAAAGAGAGAGGAGGAAGAGAGACGAGGAAGAGAGAGGAGGAAGAGTGAGGAGGAAGGGAGAGGACGAAGAGAGAGGAAGAAGTGAGAGGAAGAGGAGAGAGGAGGAAGAGAGAGGAGGAAGAGAGAGGAGGAAGAGAGAGGAGGAGGAGAGAGGAGGAAGAGAGAGGAGGAAGAGTGAGGAGGAAGAGAGAGGAGGAAGAGAGAGGAAGAGGAGAGAGGAGGAAGAGAGAGCAGGAAAAGAGTGGAGGAAGAGAGAGGAGGAAGAGAGAGGAGGAAGAGAGAGGAGGAAGAGAGAGGAAGAGGAGAGAGGAGGAATAGAGAAGAGGAAGAGAGAGGGAGAGAGGAGGAGAGAGGAGGAAGAGAGAGGAGGAAGAGAGAGGACGAAGAGAGAGGAGGAAGAGAGAGGAGGAAGAGAGAGGAGGAAGAGAGATGAGGAAGAGAGAGGAGGAAGAGAGAGGAAGAAGAGAGAGGAAGAGTAGAGAGAAGGAAGAGAGTGGTGGAAGATTGAGGAGGAAGAGAGAGGAGGAAGCGAGAGGAGGAAGAGAGAGGAAGAGGAGAGAGGAAGAGGAGAGAGGAGGAGAGAGGAGGAAGAGAGAGGAGGAAGAGAGAGGAGGAAGAGAGAGGAGGAAGAGGAGGAAAAAGTGAGAGGAAGAGGAGAGAGGAGGAAGAAAGAGGAGGAAGAGAGAGGAAGAGCAGAGAGGAGGAGGACAGAGGAGGAAGAGAGAGGAGGAAGAGAGAGTAGGAAGAGAGAGGAGGAAGAGAGAGGAGGAAGAGAGATGAGGAAGAGAGAGGAGGAAGAGAGAGGAGGAAGAGAGAAGAGGAAGGGAGAGGAGGAAGAGAGAGCAGGAAGAGAGAGGAAGAGGAGAGAGGAGGAGAGAAGAGGAAGAGAGAGGAAGAAGAGAGAGGAGGAAGAGAGAGGAGGAAGAGAGAGGAGGAAGAGAGAGGAGGAAGAGAGATGAGGAAGAGAGAGGAGGAAGAGAGAGGAAGAGTAGAGAGAAGGAAGAGAGAGGTGGAAGATTGAGGAGGAAGAGAGAGGAGGAAGCGAGAGGAGGAAGAGAGAGGAAGAGGAGAGAGGAAGAGGAGAGAGGAGGAGAGAGGAGGAAGAGAGAGGAGGAAGAGAGAGGAGGAAGAGAGAGGAGGAAGAGAGAGGAGGAAGAGAGAGGAAGAAGAGAGAGGAAGAGGAGAGAGGAGGAAGAGAGAGGAGGAAGAGAGAGGAAGAGCAGAGAGGAGGAGGACAGAGGAGGAAGAGAGAGGAGGAAGAGAGAGGAAGAGGAGAGAGGAGGAGTGACGAGGAAGAGAGAGGAGGAAGAGAGAGGAGGAAGAGAGATGAGGAAGAGAGAGGAGGAAGAGAGATGAGGAAGAGAGATGAGGGAGAGAGAGGAGGAAGAGAGAGGAGGAAGAGAGAGGAGGAAGAGAGAGGAAGATCAGAGAGGAGGAAGAGAGAGGAAGAAGAGAGAGGAGGAAGAGAGAGGAGGAAAAGAGATGAGGAAGAGAGAGGTGGAAGAGAGAGGAAGAGGAGAGAGGAGGAAGAGAGAGGAGGAAGAGAGAGGAGGAAGAGAGAGGAGGAAGAGAGAGGAAGAAGAGAGAGGAAGAGGAGAGAGGAGGAAGAGAGAGGAGGAAGAGAGAGGAGGTAGAGAGAGGAGGAAGAGAGAGGAGGAAGAGAGAGGAGGAAGAGAGAGGAAGAGGAGAGAGGAGGAATAGAGAAGAGGAAGAGAGAGGGAGAGAGGAGGAGAGAGGAGGAAGAGAGAGGACGAAGAGAGAGGAGGTAGAGAGAGGAGGAAGAGAGAGGAGGAAGAGAGAGGGGGAAGAGAGAGGAAGAAGAGAGAGGAAGAGTAGAGTGAAGGAAGAGAGAGGTGGAAGATTGAGGAGGAAGAGAGAGGAGGAAGCGAGAGGAGGAAGAGAGAGGAAGAGGAGAGAGGAAGAGGAGAGAGGAGGAGAGAGGAGGAAGAGAGAGGAAGAGCAGAGAGGAGGAGGACAGAGGAGGAAGAGAGAGGAGGAAGAGAGAGGAGCTAGAGAGAGGAGCAAGAAAGAGGAGGAAGAGAGAGGAAGAGGAGAGAGGAGGAATAGAGAAGAGGAAGAGAGAGGGAGATAGGAGGAGAGAGGAGGAAGAGAGAGGACGAAGAGAGAGGAGGTAGAGAGAGGAGGAAGAGAGAGGAGGAAGAGAGAGGGGGAAGAGAGAGGAAGAAGAGAGAGGAAGATGAGGGAGCAGGATGAGAGAGGAGTAAGAGAGAGGAGGAAGAGAGATGAGGAAGAGAGAGGAAGAAGAGAGAGGAAGAGTAGAGTGAAGGAAGAGAGAGGTGGAAGATTGAGGAGGAAGAGGGAGGAGGAAGCGAGAGGAGGAAGAGAGAGGAAGAGGAGAGAGGAAGAGGAGAGAGGAGGAGAGAGGAGGAAGAGAGAGGAGGAAGAGAGAGGAGGAAGAGAGAGGAGGAAGAGAGAGGAGGAAGAGAGAGGAAGAAGAGAGAGGAAGAGGAGAGAGGAGGAAGAGAGAGGAGGAAGAGAGAGGAAGAGCAGAGAGGAGGAGGACAGAGGAGGAAGAGAGAGGAGGAAGAGAGAGGAGCTAGAGAGAGGAGCAAGAAAGAGGAGGAAGAGAGAGGAAGAGGAGAGAGGAGGAATAGAGAAGAGGAAGAGAGAGGGAGAGAGGAGGAGAGAGGAGGAAGAGAGAGGAAGATCAGAGAGGAGGAAGAGAGAGGAAGAGGAGAGAGGAGGAAGAGAGAGGAGGAAGAGAGAGGAGGAAGGGAGAGGAGGAAGAGAGAGCAGGAAGAGAGAGGAAGAGGAGAGAGGAGGAGAGAGGAGGAAGAGAGAGGAAGAAGAGAGAGGAGGAAGAGAGAGGAGGAAGAGAGAGTAGGAAGAGAGAGGAAGAAGAGAGAGGAAGAGTAGAGAGAAGGAAGAGAGAGGTGGAAGATTGAGGAGGAAGAGAGAGGAGGACGCGAGAGGAGGAAGAGAGAGGAAGAGGAGAGATGAAGAGGAGAGAGGAGGAGAGAGGAGGAAGAGAGAGGAGGAAGAGAGAGGAGGAAGAGAGAGGAGGAAGAGAGATGAGGAAGAGAGAGGAAGAAGAGAGAGGAAGAGGAGAGAGGAGGAAGAGAGATGAGGAAGAGAGAGGAAGAGCAGAGAGGAGGAGGACAGAGGAGGAAGAGAGAGGAGGAAGAGAGAGGAAGAGGAGAGAGGAGGAGTGACGAGGAAGAGAGAGGAGGAAGAGAGAGGAGGAAGAGAGATGAGGAAGAGAGAGGAGGAAGAGAGATGAGGAAGAGAGATGAGGGAGAGAGAGGAGGAAGAGAGAGGAGGAAGAGAGAGGAGGAAGAGAGAGGAAGATCAGAGAGGAGGAAGAGAGAGGAAGAGGAGAGAGGAAGAGGAGAGAGGAGGAAGAGAGAGGAGGAAGAGAGAGGAGGTAGAGAGAGGAGGAAGAGAGTGGTGGAAGATTGAGGAGGAAGAGAGAGGAGGAAGCGAGAGGAGGAAGAGAGAGGAAGAGGAGAGAGGAAGAGGAGAGAGGAGGAGAGAGGAGGAAGAGAGAGGAGGAAGAGAGAGGAGGAAGAGAGAGGAGGAAGAGAGAGGAAAAAGTGAGAGGAAGAGGAGAGAGGAGGAAGAAAGAGGAGGAAGAGAGAGGAAGAGCAGAGAGGAGGAGGACAGAGGAGGAAGAGAGAGGAGGAAGAGAGAGTAGGAAGAGAGAGGAGGAAGAGAGAGGAGGAAGAGAGATGAGGAAGAGAGAGGAGGAAGAGAGAGGAGGAAGAGAGAAGAGGAAGGGAGAGGAGGAAGAGAGAGCAGGAAGAGAGAGGAAGAGGAGAGAGGAGGAGAGAAGAGGAAGAGAGAGGAAGAAGAGAGAGGAGGAAGAGAGAGGAGGAAGAGAGAGGAGGAAGAGAGAGGAGGAAGAGAGATGAGGAAGAGAGAGGAGGAAGAGAGAGGAAGAGTAGAGAGAAGGAAGAGAGAGGTGGAAGATTGAGGAGGAAGAGAGAGGAGGAAGCGAGAGGAGGAAGAGAGAGGAAGAGGAGAGAGGAAGAGGAGAGAGGAGGAGAGAGGAGGAAGAGAGAGGAGGAAGAGAGAGGAGGAAGAGAGAGGAGGAAGAGAGAGGAGGAAGAGAGAGGAAGAAGAGAGAGGAAGAGGAGAGAGGAGGAAGAGAGAGGAGGAAGAGAGAGGAAGAGCAGAGAGGAGGAGGACAGAGGAGGAAGAGAGAGGAGGAAGAGAGAGGAAGAGGAGAGAGGAGGAGTGACGAGGAAGAGAGAGGAGGAAGAGAGAGGAGGAAGAGAGATGAGGAAGAGAGAGGAGGAAGAGAGATGAGGAAGAGAGATGAGGGAGAGAGAGGAGGAAGAGAGAGGAGGAAGAGAGAGGAGGAAGAGAGAGGAAGATCAGAGAGGAGGAAGAGAGAGGAAGAAGAGAGAGGAGGAAGAGAGAGGAGGAAAAGAGATGAGGAAGAGAGAGGTGGAAGAGAGAGGAAGAGGAGAGAGGAGGAAGAGAGAGGAGTAAGAGAGAGGAGGAAGAGAGAGGAGGAAGAGAGAGGAAGAAGAGAGAGGAAGAGGAGAGAGGAGGAAGAGAGAGGAGGAAGAGAGAGGAGGTAGAGAGAGGAGGAAGAGAGAGGAGGAAGAGAGAGGAGGAAGAGAGAGGAAGAGGAGAGAGGAGGAATAGAGAAGAGGAAGAGAGAGGGAGAGAGGAGGAGAGAGGAGGAAGAGAGAGGACGAAGAGAGAGAGAGGTAGAGAGAGGAGGAAGAGAGAGGAGGAAGAGAGAGGGGGAAGAGAGAGGAAGAAGAGAGAGGAGGAAGAGAGAGGGGGAAGAGAGAGGAAGAAGAGAGAGGAAGAGTAGAGTGAAGGAAGAGAGAGGTGGAAGATTGAGGAGGAAGAGAGAGGAGGAAGCGAGAGGAGGAAGAGAGAGGAAGAGGAGAGAGGAAGAGGAGAGAGGAGGAGAGAGGAGGAAGAGAGAGGAAGAGCAGAGAGGAGGAGGACAGAGGAGGAAGAGAGAGGAGGAAGAGAGAGGAGCTAGAGAGAGGAGCAAGAAAGAGGAGGAAGAGAGAGGAAGAGGAGAGAGGAGGAATAGAGAAGAGGAAGAGAGAGGGAGATAGGAGGAGAGAGGAGGAAGAGAGAGGACGAAGAGAGAGGAGGTAGAGAGAGGAGGAAGAGAGAGGAGGAAGAGAGAGGGGGAAGAGAGAGGAAGAAGAGAGAGGAAGATGAGGGAGCAGGATGAGAGAGGAGTAAGAGAGAGGAGGAAGAGAGATGAGGAAGAGAGAGGAAGAAGAGAGAGGAAGAGTAGAGTGAAGGAAGAGAGAGGTGGAAGATTGAGGAGGAAGAGGGAGGAGGAAGCGAGAGGAGGAAGAGAGAGGAAGAGGAGAGAGGAAGAGGAGAGAGGAGGAGAGAGGAGGAAGAGAGAGGAGGAAGAGAGAGGAGGAAGAGAGAGGAGGAAGAGAGAGGAGGAAGAGAGAGGAAGAAGAGAGAGGAAGAGGAGAGAGGAGGAAGAGAGAGGAGGAAGAGAGAGGAAGAGCAGAGAGGAGGAGGACAGAGGAGGAAGAGGGAGGAGGAAGAGAGAGGAGCTAGAGAGAGGAGCAAGAAAGAGGAGGAAGAGAGAGGAAGAGGAGAGAGGAGGAATAGAGAAGAGGAAGAGAGAGGGAGAGAGGAGGAGAGAGGAGGAAGAGAGAGGAAGATCAGAGAGGAGGAAGAGAGAGGAAGAGGAGAGAGGAGGAAGAGAGAGGAGGAAGAGAGAGGAGGAAGGGAGAGGAGGAAGAGAGAGCAGGAAGAGAGAGGAAGAGGAGAGAGGAGGAGAGAGGAGGAAGAGAGAGGAAGAAGAGAGAGGAGGAAGAGAGAGGAGGAAGAGAGAGTAGGAAGAGAGAGGAAGAAGAGAGAGGAAGAGTAGAGAGAAGGAAGAGAGAGGTGGAAGATTGAGAGGAAGAGAGAGGAGGACGCGAGAGGAGGAAGAGAGAGGAAGAGGAGAGATGAAGAGGAGAGAGGAGGAGAGAGGAGGAAGAGAGAGGAGGAAGAGAGAGGAGGAAGAGAGAGGAGGAAGAGAGAGGAGGAAGAGAGAGGAAGAAGAGAGAGGAAGAGGAGAGAGGAGGAAGAGAGATGAGGAAGAGAGAGGAAGAGCAGAGAGGAGGAGGACAGAGGAGGAAGAGAGAGGAGGAAGAGAGAGGAAGAGGAGAGAGGAGGAGTGACGAGGAAGAGAGAGGAGGAAGAGAGAGGAGGAAGAGAGATGAGGAAGAGAGAGGAGGAAGAGAGATGAGGAAGAGAGATGAGGGAGAGAGAGGAGGAAGAGAGAGGAGGAAGAGAGAGGAGGAAGAGAGAGGAAGATCAGAGAGGAGGAAGAGAGAGGAAGAGGAGAGAGGAGAGGAGAGAGGAGGAAGAGAGAGGAGGAAGAGAGAGGAGGTAGAGAGAGGAGGAAGAGAGTGGTGGAAGATTGAGGAGGAAGAGAGAGGAGGAAGCGAGAGGAGGAAGAGAGAGGAAGAGGAGAGAGGAAGAGGAGAGAGGAGGAGAGAGGAGGAAGAGAGAGGAGGAAGAGAGAGGAGGAAGAGAGAGGAGGAAGAGAGAGGAAAAAGTGAGAGGAAGAGGAGAGAGGAGGAAGAAAGAGGAGGAAGAGAGAGGAAGAGCAGAGAGGAGGAGGACAGAGGAGGAAGAGAGAGGAGGAAGAGAGAGTAGGAAGAGAGAGGAGGAAGAGAGAGGAGGAAGAGAGATGAGGAAGAGAGAGGAGGAAGAGAGAGGAGGAAGAGAGAAGAGGAAGGGAGAGGAGGAAGAGAGAGCAGGAAGAGAGAGGAAGAGGAGAGAGGAGGAGAGAAGAGGAAGAGAGAGGAAGAAGAGAGAGGAGGAAGAGAGAGGAGGAAGAGAGAGGAGGAAGAGAGAGGAGGAAGAGAGATGAGGAAGAGAGAGGAGGAAGAGAGAGGAAGAGTAGAGAGAAGGAAGAGAGAGGTGGAAGATTGAGGAGGAAGAGAGAGGAGGAAGCGAGAGGAGGAAGAGAGAGGAAGAGGAGAGAGGAAGAGGAGAGAGGAGGAGAGAGGAGGAAGAGAGAGGAGGAAGAGAGAGGAGGAAGAGAGAGGAGGAAGAGAGAGGAGGAAGAGAGAGGAAGAAGAGAGAGGAAGAGGAGAGAGGAGGAAGAGAGAGGAGGAAGAGAGAGGAAGAGCAGAGAGGAGGAGGACAGAGGAGGAAGAGAGAGGAGGAAGAGAGAGGAAGAGGAGAGAGGAGGAGTGACGAGGAAGAGAGAGGAGGAAGAGAGAGGAGGAAGAGAGATGAGGAAGAGAGAGGAGGAAGAGAGATGAGGAAGAGAGATGAGGGAGAGAGAGGAGGAAGAGAGAGGAGGAAGAGAGAGGAGGAAGAGAGAGGAAGATCAGAGAGGAGGAAGAGAGAGGAAGAAGAGAGAGGAGGAAGAGAGAGGAGGAAAAGAGATGAGGAAGAGAGAGGTGGAAGAGAGAGGAAGAGGAGAGAGGAGGAAGAGAGAGGAGTAAGAGAGAGGAGGAAGAGAGAGGAGGAAGAGAGAGGAAGAAGAGAGAGGAAGAGGAGAGAGGAGGAAGAGAGAGGAGGAAGAGAGAGGAGGTAGAGAGAGGAGGAAGAGAGAGGAGGAAGAGAGAGGAGGAAGAGAGAGGAAGAGGAGAGAGGAGGAATAGAGAAGAGGAAGAGAGAGGGAGAGAGGAGGAGAGAGGAGGAAGAGAGAGGACGAAGAGAGAGGAGGTAGAGAGAGGAGGAAGAGAGAGGAGGAAGAGAGAGGGGGAAGAGAGAGGAAGAAGAGAGAGGAGGTGGGAGAAAGGAAAGAGTAGAGTGAAGGAAAGAGAGGTGGAAGATTGAGGAGGAAGAGAGAGGAGGAAGCGAGAGGAGGAAGAGAGAGGAAGAGGAGAGAGGAAGAGGAGAGAGGAGGAGAGAGGAGGAAGAGAGAGGAAGAGCAGAGAGGAGGAGGACAGAGGAGGAAGAGAGAGGAGGAAGAGAGAGGAGCTAGAGAGAGGAGCAAGAAAGAGGAGGAAGAGAGAGGAAGAGGAGAGAGGAGGAATAGAGAAGAGGAAGAGAGAGGGAGATAGGAGGAGAGAGGAGGAAGAGAGAGGACGAAGAGAGAGGAGGTAGAGAGAGGAGGAAGAGAGAGGAGGAAGAGAGAGGGGGAAGAGAGAGGAAGAAGAGAGAGGAAGATGAGGGAGCAGGATGAGAGAGGAGTAAGAGAGAGGAGGAAGAGAGATGAGGAAGAGAGAGGAAGAAGAGAGAGGAAGAGTAGAGTGAAGGAAGAGAGAGGTGGAAGATTGAGGAGGAAGAGGGAGGAGGAAGCGAGAGGAGGAAGAGAGAGGAAGAGGAGAGAGGAAGAGGAGAGAGGAGGAGAGAGGAGGAAGAGAGAGGAGGAAGAGAGAGGAGGAAGAGAGAGGAGGAAGAGAGAGGAGGAAGAGAGAGGAAGAAGAGAGAGGAAGAGGAGAGAGGAGGAAGAGAGAGGAGGAAGAGAGAGGAAGAGCAGAGAGGAGGAGGACAGAGGAGGAAGAGGGAGGAGGAAGAGAGAGGAGCTAGAGAGAGGAGCAAGAAAGAGGAGGAAGAGAGAGGAAGAGGAGAGAGGAGGAATAGAGAAGAGGAAGAGAGAGGGAGAGAGGAGGAGAGAGGAGGAAGAGAGAGGAAGATCAGAGAGGAGGAAGAGAGAGGAAGAGGAGAGAGGAGGAAGAGAGAGGAGGAAGAGAGAGGAGGAAGGGAGAGGAGGAAGAGAGAGCAGGAAGAGAGAGGAAGAGGAGAGAGGAGGAGAGAGGAGGAAGAGAGAGGAAGAAGAGAGAGGAGGAAGAGAGAGGAGGAAGAGAGAGTAGGAAGAGAGAGGAAGAAGAGAGAGGAAGAGTAGAGAGAAGGAAGAGAGAGGTGGAAGATTGAGGAGGAAGAGAGAGGAGGACGCGAGAGGAGGAAGAGAGAGGAAGAGGAGAGATGAAGAGGAGAGAGGAGGAGAGAGGAGGAAGAGAGAGGAGGAAGAGAGAGGAGGAAGAGAGAGGAGGAAGAGAGAGGAGGAAGAGAGAGGAAGAAGAGAGAGGAAGAGGAGAGAGGAGGAAGAGAGATGAGGAAGAGAGAGGAAGAGCAGAGAGGAGGAGGACAGAGGAGGAAGAGAGAGGAGGAAGAGAGAGGAAGAGGAGAGAGGAGGAGTGACGAGGAAGAGAGAGGAGGAAGAGAGAGGAGGAAGAGAGATGAGGAAGAGAGAGGAGGAAGAGAGATGAGGAAGAGAGATGAGGGAGAGAGAGGAGGAAGAGAGAGGAGGAAGAGAGAGGAGGAAGAGAGAGGAAGATCAGAGAGGAGGAAGAGAGAGGAAGAGGAGAGAGGAAGAGGAGAGAGGAGGAAGAGAGAGGAGGAAGAGAGAGGAGGTAGAGAGAGGAGGAAGAGAGAGGAGGAAGAGAGAGGAGGAAGAGAGAGGAAGAGGAGAGAGGAGGAATAGAGAAGAGGAAGAGAGACGGAGAGAGGAGGAGAGAGGAGGAAGAGAGAGGACGAAGAGAGAGGAGGTAGAGAGAGGAGGAAGAGAGAGGAGGAAGAGAGAGGGGGAAGAGAGAGGAAGAAGAGAGAGGAAGAGTAGAGTGAAGGAAGAGAGAGGTGGAAGATTGAGGAGGAAGAGAGAGGAGGAAGCGAGAGGAGGAAGAGAGAGGAAGAGGAGAGAGGAAGAGGAGAGAGGAGGAGAGAGGAGGAAGAGAGAGGAGGAAGAGAGAGGAGGAAGAGAGAGGAGGAAGAGAGAGGAGGAAGAGAGAGGAAGAAGAGAGAGGAAGAGGAGGAGGAGGAAGAGAGAGGAGGAAGAGAGAGGAAGAGCAGAGAGGAGGAGGACAGAGGAGGAAGAGAGAGGAGGAAGAGAGAGGAAGAGGAGAGAGGAGGAATAGAGAAGAGGAAGAGAGAGGGAGAGAGAAGGAGGAGAGGAGGAAGAGAGAGGACGAAGAGAGAGGAGGTAGAGAGAGGAGGAAGAGTGAGGAGGAAGACAGAGGGGGAAGAGAGAGGAAGAAGAGAGAGGAAGATGAGGGAGGAGTATGAGAGAGGAGTAAGAGAGAGGAGGAAGAGAGAGGAGGAAGAGAGAGGAAGAAGAGAGAGGAAGAGCAGAGAGGAGGAGGACAGAGGAGGAAGAGAGAGGAGGAAGAGAGAGTAGGAAGAGAGAGGAGGAAGAGAGAGGAGGAAGAGAGATGAGGAAGAGAGAGGAGGAAGAGAGAGGAGGAAGAGAGAAGAGGAAGGGAGAGGAGGAAGAGAGAGCAGGAAGAGAGAGGAAGAGGAGAGAGGAGGAGAGAAGAGGAAGAGAGAGGAAGAAGAGAGAGGAGGAAGAGAGAGGAGGAAGAGAGAGGAGGAAGAGAGAGGAGGAAGAGAGAGGAGGAAGAGAGATGAGGAAGAGAGAGGAGGAAGAGAGAGGAAGAAGAGAGAGGAAGAGTAGAGAGAAGGAAGAGAGAGGTGGAAGATTGAGGAGGAAGAGAGAGGAGGAAGCGAGAGGAGGAAGAGAGAGGAAGAGGAGAGAGGAAGAGGAGAGAGGAGGAGAGAGGAGGAAGAGAGAGGAGGAAGAGAGAGGAGGAAGAGAGAGGAGGAAGAGAGAGGAGGAAGAGAGAGGAAGAAGAGAGAGGAAGAGGAGAGAGGAGGAAGAGAGAGGAGGAAGAGAGAGGAAGAGCAGAGAGGAGGAGGACAGAGGAGGAAGAGAGAGGAGGAAGAGAGAGGAAGAGGAGAGAGGAGGAGTGACGAGGAAGAGAGAGGAGGAAGAGAGAGGAGGAAGAGAGATGAGGAAGAGAGAGGAGGAAGAGAGATGAGGAAGAGAGATGAGGGAGAGAGAGGAGGAAGAGAGAGGAGGAAGAGAGAGGAGGAAGAGAGAGGAAGATCAGAGAGGAGGAAGAGAGAGGAGGAAGAGAGAGGAGGAAAAGAGATGAGGAAGAGAGAGGTGGAAGAGAGAGGAAGAGGAGAGAGGAGGAAGAGAGAGGAGGAAGAGAGAGGAGGAAGAGAGAGGAGGAAGAGAGAGGAAGAAGAGAGAGGAAGAGGAGAGAGCTGGAAGAGAGAGGATGAAGAGAGAGGAGGTAGAGAGAGGAGGAAGAGAGAGGAGGAAGAGAGAGGAGGAAGAGAGAGGAAGAGGAGAGAGGAGGAATAGAGAAGAGGAAGAGAGAGGGAGAGAGGAGGAGAGAGGAGGAAGAGAGAGGACGAAGAGAGAGGAGGTAGAGAGAGGAGGAAGAGAGAGGAGGAAGAGAGAGGGGGAAGAGAGAGGAAGAAGAGAGAGGAAGAGTAGAGTGAAGGAAGAGAGAGGTGGAAGATTGAGGAGGAAGAGAGAGGAGGAAGCGAGAGGAGGAAGAGAGAGGAAGAGGAGAGAGGAAGAGGAGAGAGGAGGAGAGAGGAGGAAGAGAGAGGAAGAGCAGAGAGGAGGAGGACAGAGGAGGAAGAGAGAGGAGGAAGAGAGAGGAGCTAGAGAGAGGAGCAAGAAAGAGGAGGAAGAGAGAGGAAGAGGAGAGAGGAGGAATAGAGAAGAGGAAGAGAGAGGGAGATAGGAGGAAGAGAGGAGGAAGAGAGAGGACGAAGAGAGAGGAGGTAGAGAGAGGAGGAAGAGAGAGGAGGAAGAGAGAGGGGAAGAGAGAGGAAGAAGA